>DF365636.1:6696-25445 GCA_000787875.1 Solanum virginianum
AGCTCCCATCAAATGAAAATTATACATTGTCAATGCAAAAATTAAGAAAATAACCAAATTTAGTGGAGCGAGAATGCCCGTTTGAACTTCAAAAAAAAGGCCCCCCACTCCCCCACTCTCTTCCTTCCTTCCTTCCTTCCATTCTCTCACTTCTGAAACCCTCAAAAAAGCAAAAGTTATGAATCACAACAAATCCACCATTTTTGAATAAAGTTTTACATGCATGAGATTCTTGTTTCAGACTGCTACCACTTTCAACTTTCAAATCCTCAACTCTCTTAGCCTCCTCTCTTCTTTTCTTAAATAGTGGGAAAATTTCTGTTCTTTTATTGTTTGTAGACTCCAAGTACTCATCATTCCAAACACCCCTTTACCTCGCTTCCCTATGACTCAAAGAATGTGATAAAGAAAAGGGGAACTCCAGATGTTCCATTTGTCTCTTCAATCTTATACCTATTGACCCAAATCTTCACTTTTTACACCATTTTCTTCTATTAGTATATTCAGTCTTTTTTCCTTTTCCTTCAACCCCCTTCTCTACTTCTTTCAACAATCAGAAAAGAGGAAAAAATTCCACTTGGGGTTTTTAATTTTCCCCTTTTGCTTTTGTTTTTCCCTCCCTTTGAACCATTTTATTACTTTTGATGTTTGATTGAAATGGGTGGGGGAGGAAGAGTGGAGGTGGTAAGCAGCAAAGGGTGTTCAAAGCTGTTAGTGGACTTGTCCTCTTCATTCAGAGGGATTCCATCCTATTCATTGGAACCATTTATGTCTCCTGCTTCCTCTTCCTCTGTTATGTCTCAATCAATACTCACCACTCCATCCAACTGTCCATTTTCTGGGCTTGTTATCTGTGTCACTGGACTTTCTAAAGGTCTGTGATGCATTTTGCTTACTATGGTGTTGGAATATTTGAGCTAAAAACTGATGTGAATTGAAAGAGGACATGAAAAAGATAGTTTTTTTTTTTAGAATATGAAGTTGATATTGGTGTGTCATGATATATTCTATCACTAATTCTTGTTTCTTCAATATCTTATACCAGAAGCTAGGAAGCAAGTGATGGAAGCAACAGAGAGATTAGGCGGTAAATACAGCCCGCATTTGCACCCTCAATGTACTCATCTGGTGGTCCAGATATCCTTTTGTTTCTGCACTTTCTTTTTCCTTGATCATTAGTTTTCCATACCCACTTTCTGTTTCCAACTCTAGTAAATGACACTTTTTTGTATTTTTTTTCCAGTTGACTACTTATATTTTCCATACTTAAACAAGACGGAGAAATGAAAATTGGATAGGTGAATCTAGTTAAATGTTTGTAACTTTCTTGTAAGATCCAGGTTATCCGGTGATTCAGGTCTAATGGTTGGTTCAAATCTGGTGCTTGTATTTGTATTCCTTAATGCGTGCTACAGTTTTTCTGGACGAAAATTTGAGCATGCATCGAAACATGGTTTTAAAAATGGTCTCCTTGTTGTTTCATTGGCATGGTTTGTGGACAGCGTGAGAAGGAACAGTAAGAATCGTTCTCTTTGTATTTTAATTGGGCTGATGCAGTAAGCTTCAGTACTTGTTCTCTGTACTAGTCTTGTATTGCAGGTTTTATGCTTTTCAATTGATTAATTTTATTATTTTTTCCCCTTGAAGTGGACTGTTGAACGTGCTGATCCTTCTTTTGTTTTGGTAACCTTTATTTCTTTCAATTTAAATAACTAGTCAGTTGTGGTTCTTAATGATTCTTTCCAGCAAAGGCGGATACAAGATTTTGCACCCACTTCTCTTTTATGGCAAAGGATATGACTTGTGAGAACACATAAAATATATATTTTGGAAAAACTTTCAATTACTTGTACATTGAGCAGAAAGAATATATAGACTTGCTTGAATTACCTAAACTTGATGCGTGGCCATTTGATTTTAAAATGGTTGAGATGCTTAGCATTATCCTTCATGTTTTTATTTGGAGAGAGATAAGCTGCTGTTTTAATTTCTTGAAGTTGAGTTGTCATTCTTCTGTTTAAGATGTATCTACATGAATTATCAATTGAAGAAGTTCCAAAATTGATGGTTAACAAGAATATGTTTCCTTCTATAATAAATAAACTTTTTACTTGCATTTGTTATCAAGGCGCAACCCATATTTCTGCGATTTCTTTTACTGAAGGTTTAGGGGATTTGTGTTTTTTTCCCTTATTTCTGTATGACTAAGACATTATTGCTTATGTTTGCTCCAGTGAGGCTGAGTGAATCCCTTTATAGTGTCAAAGGTGTTGGACAAGGTGGTTTATCTGTAGATGATATCGACGGGCTTGTTCAGAAAGGCAGCAAGCAGCAATCATGTCTCCCTGTTGCATTATCTGAACATAGCAAACCACGTGATATGATTGAAGAGCCATTAATGCATGCTGAAAGAGAACCTAAGCGAAGGACTCTATTTGGTCATACCTTTTATGTTGATACAGATGTTTCTGATGAGCTGCATAGTAAGGTAGGTTGGGGTTGTTATAAAAAGGCTCAAAATTGAATATTTTGTTCAACTTATACTGGATTGTTTTGCTGTAGTGCTTCTTATCCAAGTCTTATATTTTATGCATTTTGTTTCACTGAAAACTGGTGCTATGCCACTTGGTATTTTGCTTTGTTTGTTACAGCAATATGAATCCCTATGTAGCATCATATTCTGAAGCTTATGCCATCTAAATCAATTCAAATTATTAAAGGTTTTTTGACTAAATTTTCTGACTTCTTGTTGTAAATTTTAGGTCATCGAGTCTGCAGCAGCAGAAGGTGCTAGTTTGGTCAATCAGTGGTTTGTTGGTTGCAGTGCGAGTCATGTAGTCTGCGAAGGAAACTCAATTCGGAAATACCTTGGCCATACCTCTAACATTGTTACAGTAAGTGTTACTTCATCCATTTTAGTGAGAAGGCCTGAATGCTTTCTCATGTTCGCAACTTAAAATCGGATGTGAAAATTTAAGTTCGATGAATTACATTTTTCTGATGCCACTTTTATCTTGTCCTGGAAAAGAACTTTGCTTTAGTCCTTCTATTAGTATCTCCTCGAGGAATGTTGTATCATTCTCCTGCCTCATTTCTTCATTGACATAAACCTTTTTGTCAGCCGCTTTGGGTTTTGAAGAGTGCAAAGGAAAAGCGCCTGCAAAGGCTTGTTCATATGTCTGCTGATTTGGCTAGGCAAACTGGAATATTACTTGATAACGTTCAGAATACAATTTCTAGTAAGGTATGTATTCACATCCATCCATTTTCCCTCTTCTCCTCCTCTTTTAGCATCCCTGCTTTCTAATGGTTATTGATGAATTTTCCAAGGTGTTTACTCTATCATTTTAAAGATTGTTTTAGAATATCTTCCTGTTGTTTAAATCCAAGGATATTTAGCTTTTGGTCTCTATTACAATCCTCCATTAGTTTGCAAATTGTTTTATATCATCATACAAATATACAAAGCATATTTGTCTTTTTCTTTCTCGTACAAGGACACCTTACAAATTGAGGGATCTAGTTAATCTTTCTTTTGAGGTGGATTCCACGGTGCAGTATATTCTCTGTAGTAGACTTTGGTGCTGATCTGTGAGCACATATTGATTATGTGCTTGAAGTTTTTTAGCAAGGTATAGATATGAAGTGACAAAATTTTTGTCTTTAGTGAAAGCTTATGTAATGTTCCATATGATCTCTTACCAGTAAGCCCTTGATCCGAGATAAGTAGCAGATATGCCTATGGCTGGAATCATGCCTGTCACATCTTTTTACAAGGCTCACCATCTTATCAAGAAGTCACATAATCTGGGCTTTAATTGGGTAGAAGTCCAGAGAAAACTATTCAATATTGGTTCAAGGATCCGGGCCTAGCATTTTGTGATTTGGACCATATGCTAGGGGTTTTAACCGTAATTTGGACCATGACCTACTCATTTTTTCTGGTTTTCCCACAAATCTCAAAGAAAAATATGTATCATAAGGGTTTTCTGGTAATTTCATACAATATCTTAAGAGTCGTCTTTTGGTCAACCTAAGAAATTTAGATAGACCATGTATTTTTGGTTATGTACCTGTATACGGTTTTCCAATGATATAGCAGCTCTTTATCCTTGCTCTTTACTATAAGCTTGGACTTGGAGTAGTTATAGAATGTTGCAATTGGATCTGAGCAAAACTCGGTGAGATATTCCAAGTAAGGGGACCGAGCATTGAAAAATGAAGTTATTTATTTACTCTTGCAACAACAAGAAGAAGTATGCCTCAGTCTAAAACAAGTTGGGGTTGGCTATATGAATTCTCATTTCTTCATTAACCCAAAATGAAGTAATAGGAAGTAATCTTTTTTGTTTGCTCCAAAATGATTATTACTATCCTTAAAGGAAACCTTCTAATACTTTTTACATAATACATAAAGTTCAGCAGGACCCTTCTTTTACTCTTTTCAACACAACATTTCCTCTATACTATTATCCAAAAAAAAAGAAAAAATAAGAAGTTAACTTTTCACATGTTCAATCAACAAAATAATTCTCCATTTCTAACATATTCTTGATAGTTGTACTTACTGAGGGAAAGGCGGACCATAATAACGGATGAACAGAGCAAGCTATATTTAGAGGATAGTGATTTTTGCTTCTTGTGGATATTGTAAGCTAATTTGCTCCTCAGATATTTAGTGAGGGTGTTCGTTAATTTGCTCTTCAGATATTTAGTGAGGGTGTTCGTTGTCATTCAATACCTCAAGTACCTCTCTTGATCTGAACAAGTATCATAGATGAATGCCAGGAAGGTGAAAGATGCTGAATGGATGCCAACGTAGGCATTGCCTTGGTTGCCATCATTATACCTTTCCTAAACTTCAAGATGTTTATATCCAGTTTCTCTACTAAAATGAGTACTAAATGAATGGCGTCATAATCTTGAATGGGATTTATAATCAACTTTACATGAAACTTTTATCCTGCAATTCACTAATGTGAATATTGTGTCCAGTTTTTAGGTGCGGCATCTAGACAATGCTTTTGAAATTCTGCAAGGAATTGGTTGCTTTACCTGTTGAAAGCTGTCTAGATTTTTCTGGGACTCTGTTTAAATAGATTTTACCATAAAAATTTCTGACGTTGTAGCAAGTGATTAGTTGGATAGGATGGCCTCCCGTGTGTGACCTCAAATTGGTCACACACAGATACATACATACACATACTGACAAGTTTGAGTTTTTGATTTATATATTTTCCTGAATATTTTGCATTGTAGCAGGATCTTTTGATGATTTTCTTGCTATAGTTCAATTTTAATTTTTATGAATATAGGATGTCAAAACTGGTGCTTATCTTCAAGATGTAACAAGTTCTACACCTAGAGTGAGCCAGGAAGAAAGGAAAAATGTCATCAATGTGGCCAAAGAGGGAGTGAGGAAGCGTCGTGGTTGGCGTATGCAGGTAAACACACTTCAATTGTTGTCATACAGCTCATTTCTCATTTAAATGATGCCACCAAATTCATATAGATGCATGGATGTTTTAGGCTTATAATACTGTTTGCTGTTGTGGCTAATATGTCACTTAATATTGTTTAATTATCTGTTGTGACATGGCATAACTCTCATTTTAGAGGGGAACAGGAATCATGTACTTTAGTTCTCATAGTCTTGGCCTGATTTTGGTTTATTTAAGAAATTATAGTTCACTGGTAGATTACTTGTTCTTAGTGCTTTACCACAATGACAATTAAGCATTGCCAGGAGTCACGGAGGCTTTAACTTAATTCTTTTCACTCCAGTTCTTCTCTTGTTTGTGTAGTGCCCAGCCTACTATTAATTATGATCTCGTAAGTATATTTTACTATTTTCAATGAAAATTTTAATTTTATTCGCCCATTTGATTTGCAGACATGTCAAACCCCTCTACGTCACCTATCTCCCAGCAGCCTTCTAGATTCCATCTGCTGGTCGATATCTGAGCCAACTTCAACTGCTTCTATTTACATGGACTCTTCTAGTGTTGAAGATACAAACCAACAGAACACTTCTGTGTTTTTTGATGCAAAGGAGGATCACAAAGCATCTGAAGCTTCATTTGTGAACCTATCCCGACTTCTTTCAGAAAGGTTTGTCAGATCTCTTACTTTCAGTGACTGTTACAGTTTCAACTAGCAGACTTAAAAATTTTGAATTCTCGCATTTCTTTCACATTGACCAAAGCATGCCACTGCTATGATATCTTGCAATATTATTTTAGCTGTGTCAAATAGTATCTTGATATTTGTATGCACATTATTTCGCATATCATTGTTTCACCGAGCATATCATGTTGGTTCTTTTTGTGGCAAGTCTTTTCCAGAAATGGCATTGATTAAAGAAATAGCAATATTTTGTGTTTGTTTGAGTGCAGTGAGAAGGCTGAGCTGATATTGAAAACCAACTTCCTTACCATACTGTTTCCAGTTGATCGCTTCTTTTACTCTTTTCAACACAACATTTCCTCTATACTATTATCCAAAAAAAAAGAAAAAATAAGAAGTTAACTTTTCACATGTTCAATCAGTTCACGTGTTTACAGGTGTTGGATTACATATATGCATTTTATCAGGTATCGATTTATCCTTTGCTAGATTCACCTGCTTTTGCTTACAGATTTGACTTGGGACTTCTATGTTGGAGGTCTCAAGTTTGAAATTCCTAGCTAGCGAAAGCTAGAGGTTTTGCCTTCTAGGTCGAGCGCCTAGCCGGTTACCTCTCCTATGTGGTTTGTGAGCTATTGCATAGGAGTAGAGGTTTTACCTTTGTGTGCACCCCAAGGGTAGCGACTATGAGTTTCCCTCGTCATCAAAAAAAAAAAAAAAAAGATTCACCTGCTTTTATTCAAGAATGGATAAATACTAGAAGATTTCATTTCTTTTAACTAATTGGATCAGTTCCACACTCAATTTTTACTTGGGCAAAAGTTTGAAAATGCTCTTTCTAAATCCTGAAACACTATGTTTGTGATATTTATAGGAAAACATGTCCAGTGGAGAGGTAGAGGTAGCAATTCACACAGATTCAAGGAATGCTGACCGACTAAGATCAGTTTATTGCAGTAAAGAGACTAGTGAGCGTGATTGTGTAGAATTCAAGCGAATAGAATTTCTTGGCAGCCGTAAAAGTTTTGAAATGTTGAAGCGTGTTTCTGGTTATCATAACTGTAATGTTTATGAGTTATTGATCAGAGCATAAGTTGATAGGAGGAAACAGAGTTGGATGACATTCTATTTTGGTTTCGATTTGGCTGGTATGGCCTTCCAAGTAGAGACTTGGTTTGCTTCACACTGAAGAAGTGTACATATTCATCATCAAATCATTTTTGCAATGTGATGCTTTGTATATTTGTAAAGAAATAAAGGTATACATACTAACCGGATGTATTTTGATCCTTTGTCTTCTTTGTTTTTATTTCGGGATAGTTTTCAGGACTAGAACTGCTTATGGGTTTTTGATACGAAGGTTCCCAGGAAACAACCTCTCTACCTCTATGAAGTAATGGTAAGGTCTGTGTACATTTTACTCTCTCCAGACCCCACTTGTAGGATTCCACTGGGTATGTTGTTTCAGGACTACAACTCAATGATAACGAGTTACAAATATGATGAGTTCTGGTGTAAGTCTCTTGTATGTGCCCAAGGTGAGCTCATTGACATTGTTATTGGTTAAGCAAGAAGATGCATTGATTGATAACATATCCAATCTTTAGCATTTTACAAAATGGCAAGTTAGTGAACTCATTTGTAGCTGGACATAAGAAAGATATGGTATAAGTTGTACCTTTTATGATGGCAAATGAATAAGAGAAGACATTTACAGGAGCACAATGGTAAGTTTGAAGTACTGGAGAGCTGTTAGATGAATCCAAAAATTTTGTTGTAGGATAGGGAGGAATACAACTTTCTAACTCTTTTGGAAGACCAAGACCTATTTACATGAACTCATAATTTATTACTTTACAAGGCGTGAGTTCACTATCAAATATTTAATAAGTTATCTAATATCTAATATATAAAGTCTGAACAAAAACTACTAGCTAGCTCCACGTGAGCATACGCACAAATCAACACATCTCTATTCACAACATTCCTCACTCCTTTCTCAGTCTTTCATGATTGTCACATTTTTTTAATTTTATTTTGTCATTCACGATTTTAATACACATTAAAATAATTATTTTGTAGTATTAATCATAAAAGATACTTGACAAAACCATAGTAGTTGTGAAATTGAAAGCATTTTTTAAAAAGTGTTTTCTTGATTTTCTTAAGTAGCAATAACATATCCAGTGTAATTTCACAAGTGGGTCTTGGGAGGGTAAAATGTATGTAGATTTTATTACTACCTCATAGAGGTAGAGAGACTTTTCTAGAAGGCCCTCAACTCAAATATATCAACCCCAAAAGCAAAAAATATGAGACATGAAAAAAATAACTAGAATGGAAAGCAACTGATAGTTTAATAAACAAAAAAGTAGCAGAACAAATGATTGAAAATAAAACACAATATATAATGACACGACTAATCCTACTAACATCACAAGGTAAGACATCAATTTACCCCTACTAGCTAACTAACTTTCTATCTTAATACGCGACCTTCAATCCTTTCTATTTAAGGACATGTCGTCGGTAATATCAAGCTGCGCCATTATTTTCTGTGTAATCATCTCTCTTGAATATTTTTTTGATCTACATCTACCCCTTCGCGTAACCCATAAATTCAGCCTCTCGCATCTCTTAACAAGAGCGTTGATACTCCTCTGCACATGCCAAAACCATCGCAATCTCAATTCTCTCATCTTGTCTGCCACAAATGCCATCCCTAACTTCTCCCAAATGATTTCATTCCTAATCATATCACCCTTTGTATGTCCGCATATCCATCTCAACATTCTCATCTCTACAAATCGATATCTTTTCAACATGTGAGTTTTTGACTGGCTGAAGCTCCACCCTATACAGCAAGGACGTTCTAACCAGCACTCTGTAAAACTCACCTAATTTACCCAATATGATATGTGGTATCATCATCGATATCACCACTACTTTGGATGATAGAACCAAAATATTTAAAACTTTCTTTCTTGGAAATAGATTGATATGCAAGCCTCATTTTGATGTCCACTTCATCCCTTGCATTATCGAATTTGTGCTCCAAGTATTCTATTTTTGGTCTTGCTCAATTTGAACCTTTTGGACTCCAAAGTCTGTCTTCGAACTTCCAACCTATTATTAACTTTATCCCAATCTCATCAATTAGTATTATGTCATCTGCAAACAACATACACTATGAAATCTCGTCCTGAATAGACGGTAAGAATTCATACATCACTAAGACAAAAAGAAAATGACTTAGCACAAATTCTTGATGAAGTCCCTATCTCACAGGAAAATATTTCGAGTGTCCTTCTACTGTTCTTACTTGAGTTTTGACTCCGTCATACATGTCCTTTTATCATCCTAATATATAGAGAGGAAAATACTTGATCTTCTCAAGTAATAGAGTTAAAAAAGATGGATCGGAGGCAGTGCAATTTTTGAATTTGTTCCACCGTTTAGCTAATAGAATTTATTTGAATATACTCATCTATATTGTCCAACAAATATTATCCCACCATGCATAAATATTATCATTGGCATGCCTTTTCATTAATTAAGTTAAAGTTTACATTCTTTCAAAAGTTTTTACTCTCTCCATCTACACTTTTGGAGTCGCATTTAAATGACTAAATACATTTCTTATCTTAATTTTATAGTAAAAAAATGTATCTCCTAATAATAAATCCGACATACGTTAAGCAAGAAGATGCATTGAATGACTAAATACATTTCTTATCTTAATTTTATAGTAAAAAAATGTATCTCCTAATAATAAATCCGACATACTTGCACCTTACAACTTTATTAATATTTGCTTAGTATATGTGTATATTAGATGTAATAATACAATGGAATAATTATAGTTATTTCTATCTAATCGTACACTTGCGTAATACAAGTATGACTTTATTTCTTCAAATTGATACAAGAATTTTTTACGATGATAAAAGTCTCAAAAGCTAATATCTTGCGATTCAAAATTGGGCGATAATGATCCTATCTTGTACTCTTTTCTAATGAAATAACAAGTTTTTCTTAGCAACATTTGAACCCGTAACATACATATAGTTCATACATCACATTACACTTTTACTGCAGTCAAACCTTTCACAATTACTTCATTTGCTTTGATACTTCTTTCGACTTTATAGCAATTGATAACATTTGAGGTTTAAGTATAAATTAATTGTTATAGAGAAACATTATCCAAAAATCAACTTTTCACTTTTTTTTTTAATTTTTTTTTATAGAATATAACAGTTATATAAATTTAAGACCTCAAAAGACATTCATATTTCAAAACTAAAGAAAGATAATAAATATTTATTAATAAAAGCCATAACAAAATGTACAAAAATTTTAACTCTAGATTGATAGAGCTACTTGAATATTAAATTCTCTTAAATTGATATATGAGTAATTTTTACTTGAATTTGAGATTTCCATCTCAGTCCAACTTGCAATAATATATTATATAGTCCTCAAATCTTATACTTTCTATATGATATATGATGGAAAGCTTTTGTCCTATAAAATAGAAATATATGTGGAGATCTTTCAATAATCACAAATATTTAATTATGGAAGTATATACTTGTATAATATTCCTCCCCCCGCCCCTCTTTTTTTTTTTCCCTTTTATTAAGGCTCATAAAATATTTAGAATCTGTTTAGAAAGCCATAAATATAATTAAAATTTCGTGTAATTGGGTGTATTACACTCTTTTACCAGTTTGATAGATCAAGTAATTACTTGATAATAGAGGAATGAGTGTAATTGAAGAAGCGTGATTACATTCCAATTTTCAAGGAAAGGTAAGAAATTAGGTGTAATTACACCATATAATTGCATGGAAATTTTTAAAACTCTTTTCTTCCTTTTATTTTATTTTGATTTACTTTTAATTTCTATTATTTTAAATTTTTTATTTTTATTGTTCTAATAATTTCTAAAAATATTACACTATTTATTATTTAATTCTCATTCTCACCCTTTATTTCTTCATGTGATTCCATGCAACTTTTATATTATTTATTGTTTATTTCTTCTAATTTATTACCAATCAACAGTGGTATAAACTCAAAAGTCAATGGTTTCCTAGTTTTACATTAGCATTATTTTGTTAGCGTTCTAATTTTTAAATCATAGTAGAATTCATTGTTGAATAAAGTTATAGGCTTTACTTTTCTTTAATATTGACATTTATAATGTTAACATTTTTGTCAATCATGCATTTTCTAATATTCATCAAAATTTTGTACTTTTAATTTTTATTATTAATTTAATTAAGATATGCTATCAAAAAAATATAAAATAATTTTTTATAATATTAGTTAAGAATATATGTTTACTAATTAATATATTTTCAAAAGCAAATATATATATCTTAAAATTTTTAATTTAATATTATTTATAAATATTCTTATTTGTTTAATATAAATTTTTAATTTTAGATAGTTAATCTTTATTTTAAAATATAGTATAACATCGTATTATATTTGTGCAACCAAATAGTACAATCGTAGTTACACTGATTAAATTGTGGCAATCAAACAAGCTAAAATAATTACTAGGTTGATAAATTAGTATCCTAATAATTACACCAATTTCAATTATCAGATTACTTTTCAAACAATTCCGCAGTGAAAAACTCTAATCAAATATTGGTTGTATTAGAGATTTTATTTTCGTATGAAAGTTATTATAAATGTTATTTCATAAAAAACTTATCGTTATAAACATAAACGTTATTATAGGTAAAATCTATTATAGAGGGGAAAATATAAATTTGAAATAATTTTGACTTTTATAATAAATAATAATAATTATTATTCTAAAAAGGTACAATAGTACTGGGCCGAATCTTTGGGGGTCAAATCTAAAGAACGAATTTGAAGAGCTATGTTATTTTTTTCTTGCTTTTACTTTGAATAATCGTTTGGTCCACGAATAAAATTATCCCGAGATTATAATTTTGAGATGATAATCTTGAAACTACTTTCTTTATCCACTTTTCAAGTGGGACTAAAGGAAAGAGTACAAAATTTGAGATATAAACTTATTTTGAGATTCATTATATCTTCAATCATGAGATATTAACTTTTAACTCATGAATAAAACTGTCCTAAAAGACATGCATAATATATATGTTGGACTAACATAGTTTTGACGTAACAAACTATAGGGAAAGACCTGGTCTATCCTAGAGTAACTAGAACATTTCTGTAACATTTAATGATAGCAGATTAAACAACGAAAAACCAGAAATCTGTCAGTGATGCACATGGAATATGGGCATGAATGATGAAAAGCAAATATGGGAGTAAATGAAATGTGGAACCAAGTGGAATAAATCATTCATATGCACACGGTCTCCTCATTCTACTTTTCATTATCTTGAAATTGTTTAATTTAAAGTGGACAGACAAGATAATACTTTACACACTCACAAAACAAGTGGATGAAGTATTATAATGGAAAGTTGAAGACATGATGGAAATGCACAGACCTAAAGGTGGCTTTAACAACAAAACAACTACATAATTTCTGGCTATAAGAAGAGAAGAAAGGATCAAGATCAAGCATCCAACAAAATACTTTTCTTCTCACTCTTAGTATCTTGTTGATTGTAAAATCGAATCCTAAATCATAAAGGATTAGAGGTTATGTTTTCTATTGTTTGAGAGTGTTGCTCATATTCCTAGTTTGAGTATTCTAGGAGTAGGCTGGTTGCAGCTGGTGTGAGGAAAATTTCATTGTAACTTGGGAAGGAAAAAGGGAGTTGTGGATCATTCCTTAGGATTGTAAGAGGTTACAATCATTTTGCTCCTTCAAGTTAATAAAATTTGTTGCTAAATCCTGTGGATCAGGTAGTGATTTTTTCTTTCCTTGAGCAAGAAAATTTTCCACTCTAAAACTGCTGTGCTGCTACTTTCTGCATTCTGTGTTGATTGTGAGTGTAAGGATCTGGTCCCTGAGTAAGGTTGACTAGTGCAGTCTTTCAATTGGTATCAGAGCAGGTTCTCTCTAAAAGGTTAACACCTAGAGAAAATCTCAAAAAAAAATATGGTTGCTCCTACTATAAATCAACAATCAACTACCAAACCTCATCGCTTCAATGGCCAATTCTATGGCTGGTGAAAGACAAGGATGCATGACTTTATCATGGCTGATGATAGTGAGCTTTGGGACATTATTCTTGACGGTCCTCATATTCCAATGAGTGAAATAAATGAAGGAGACATCACCAGACTGGTTCCCAAAAATAGAAGAGAATATAATGAGCTTGATCAAAAGAAAGCGGAGAAAAACTATCGAGCAAAGAAAATTCTGGTATGTAAAATTGGACCTGATGAGTACAATTGTATTTCAGCTTGTGAAACAGCCAAAGAGATATGGAATTATTTAAAAACTGCCCATGAAGGTACTGCTCAAGTGAAGGAATCAAAAGTTGACATGCTTACAAATCAGTATGAAAACTTTGTGACGAAGGAAGGTGAATCAATTCAAGAGATGAATACCAGGTTCACCTTAATAACCAACGAGCTCAAATGCTTAGGAGAACCCATTAGTACAAGTAAGCAAATTCAGAAAATACTTAGAGTGCTTCCTAAGTCAAGGGAAAGTAAAGTTGATGCAATTACTGAGACAAAAGATTTGAAGACTCTAACTATAGATGAGCTTATGGGCAATCTACAGACCTATGAGCTCAACAAGTTACAGGATGACTCTAAGAAAGAAAAATCTCTGGTTCTTAAGGAAAAATCTGGTGAAGAAAGTGACATGGACGTTGATATGACATATCTGACTCGAAGGTTTAAAAGGATCGTGAGAGACTGGACACTACATAAGATACTGTCCTATGATCAAATAAGAAAACAAGGATTATAGCAAAGCTGCCGGTGATAACAAAAAGGGGGACCCGATCTCACGCAGAACCATGAAGAAGAATGTTACTGATGATATTGTAAGGAAAGCTCTTGGTGTGTGGGGAGATTCCTCTAGTGATTCTGATGAATCTAAATGTCCTGGTGATGCTTCAATGATGGCTATAATTGATGATAATGTGTACAATGATATATTTGCCTTTATGGTAAAATCTGATGATTAAGAAGAAGAGGATGATGTAACTCTTTCTGACCTCAAGAAAACTCTTGATAATTGCTGTTTAAAGAAATTAAGAAAATTGAGTGCTATTTTAATTGAATCCTTATTTGAATTAAATGCTGAAAAGAATTTTTTGAATAATTCTTTAGAAATATCTCAAGATGAGAAAATTCTTTTAGTCACTCAATTATCGGATATTGAAGAGAAAATGAATATTCTTGGATAAGGAAACTTGATGTTAAAAGATAAACTCATGAATGGACCTATAGCTCAGCTGAAAGGGAAAAATGAGATCAGTAGCTTATAACTTGAATTAGAGGAGAAGTGAAAACATGCTGAATTAAAACTAAATTTAGTATTAAAGAAGAATGCAGCTCTAGAGAGGGACCTGGTCAGAACTAAGGAAGAACTGAACAAGTCTCTCAAATGGACCACCTCCTCAAGGATCCTAGACAATCTCACTAACTTGAATCCAAATTATGGGAAGGGTCTGGGTTATGAGAAAAAGAATCATCCCTACAATCCTCATAGCAAGTATGTAACTGTGGCTGATAACCTTGTGTATTCACTGTGGAAGAAATGGACATCTCAAAAGAGATTATCCATCTCTAAAAAGAGCTAAGGAAAGCTTGAGAAGTCATGCCCATAACAATACCAAACTTGGTCCTACCTTAAAATCAAGGACCAACCTTGGTAAAAAGAAAGCTGTCTTACCTTTGTGGGCAAAAATATCACTTGTTCGTCCTTTATCTAATTATTGGGGAACCAGTCTAAGATGGGTTCCCAAAGCTAACAAGTGATGCATGTGCAGGTGAGAGAAAGTTCCAGTCAATATTGGTACATGAATAGTGGATGTTCAAAACACATGACTGGAGATGTTGAAAGCTTCCTCTCACTAAAGACACTTCAAGGTAGAGGTGTCTCATTTGAAAATGGTAAGAAATGATATATATTGGGTATTGGTAGAATTGAAAAATCCTTGGAACACTCAATACAAAATATATATTATGTCAATGGGTTGAAGTATAGCTTGTTGAGTGTTTCTCAAATTTGTGACAAGGGAAATGAGGTTAAGTTCAATTCTGAGAAATGCATAGTGACAAACGTAACCTCTCAAGAAGTAGTCCTTGTTGCAGATAGGGTTAAAAATATGTATATGGCAGATATGGACTCTGTGCAGAGTGATGAACTCACTTGTCTAAGTGCCAAAACTAAAAACGCTGAGTTATGGCACAAAAGACTTGGTTATATAAGTTCATCTCTATTAAACAAGCTTGTGGCTAGGGACCTGGTCCGGGGTTTATCAAAGATAAAGTTTTCTAACAATAAAATTTGTGAAGCCTATGTGAAAGGGAAGCAAGTCAGATCTTCTTTCAAACAGAAGAATCAAGTCAGCACAACTAGGCCCTTCTAACTAATTCACATAGATTTATATGGACCACTCCAAATTCAAAGTAGAGGTGGAAAGAGGTACATCTTTGTTATTATTGATGACTACTCAAGATTCACTTGGACATTGATCTTAAAGTCCAAAGATGAAACTTGTGAAGTCTTGATATTTTTATAAAGATGATGCATACAAAACTAAACTGTAAATTAGCAGGGATCAGGTCAGACCATGGTACAAAATTTAAAAATTCTAGGATGAATATCTTTTGTGCTGAGAATGGTATTAGTCACAATTTTTCAGCTCCTAGAACTCCTCAGCAAAATGGAGTTGTGGAGAGAAAAAATAGGACATTAATGGATATTGCAAAAACTATGTTGATGGACTCTGGGTTACAAAAAACATTCTGGGTTGAGGCTGTCAACACAACATGCTATGTAACAAATAGGTGCTTGATAAGATTCATTCTCAACAAAACTCCTTATGAGCTGCTGTTTAAAAGGAAGCCTAAGGTCAGCCATCTAAAACCATTTGGGTGCAAGTGTTTTATACTTATCAATGGTAAAGATGACCTTGGAAAATTTGATGCAAAGAGTGATGAAAGAATATTTATTGGGTACTCATCTTCTAGCAAGGCTTACAAGGTATTTAATAAAAGGACTCAACATATTGAGGAAAGTGTTCATGTAATTTTTGATGAGACAGTTGAGCTTGGAATAATGCAGAATCTAGATGAAGCTGACTTTGAGGAGCTACTGCAATTTCATGGGAATGAAGCTCCTGATGTACAGATTGAAGTTGTCAATGATCTTGAAGAATCAAATGGCCCTGAGGATGTTGAAGTACCTAAGGAGGGACCTGGTCCACATGACAGTCAGGATCATGATGAGGCATCAAGAAGATCAACCTGGAAGCATCAGTCATCTCATCCACTTGACAACATTATTTCTCCTTTGGAATCTGGAATCCAAATCAGATCCAAAATGAGAAATATGGTGGCCTTCTTTGCATTCATCTCATCCATTAAACCCAAAAATGTGAAAGAAGCCTTGAATGATGCTGACTGGTTCATATCTATGCAAAAGGAGCTGCGTCAATTCGAAAAGAGTAAAGTCTGACACCTAGTTCCTAAACCCACTGACAAAATCATCATAGGGACCAGGTGGGTCTTCAAAAACAAGTTGGATGAACAAGGTAACATTGTTAGAAATAAATCAAGGTTAGTAATTCAAGGTTATAATCAAGAAAATGGGATTGATTATGATGAAACTTTTTCTCCTATTGCTTGCATGGAAGCAATACGAATTCTCATAGCTTTTGCAGCCTTTATGGGATTCAAATTATTTCAAATGGATGTCAAAAGTGCCTTCCTAAATGATCACTTGAAGGAGGAAGTATATGTCAAATAACCTCTTGGCTTTGAAGATGTAGACTATCCAAATCATGTGATGAAGCTGGACAAGGCTCTCTATAGACTCAAACAAGCTCCAAGAGCTTGGTATGAAAAATTGTCAAAGTTCCTACTTGAAAATGGTTTGAAGAGGCGGAAAATTGACAATACATTGTTCTTGAAATCTAAAGGAAGGGACCTGCTCATTATTTAAATTTATGTGGATGATGTCATTTTTGGTGCAACTTCAGAATCTCTATGTAATGAGTTTTCAAAACTTACAAGTAGTGAGTTTGAAATGAGTATGATAGGTGAATTGAGTTTCTTTCTTGGATTGCAAATCAAGCAATCTTTGAATAGAACAACTATTTGCCAGGAGAAGTATATCAAAGAGCTGCTGAAGAAGTTCAAAATGAAGGATGCAACGCCCGTAGACACTCTAATGGGAACAAATGCAAAACTGGATCTGGACGAACCTAGTATCTCAGTAAATCCAACCATGTATAGAGGCATTATTGGGTCACTACTATATCTTACAGCAAGTCGACCTGATATTATTTTTAGCGTGGGAATGTGTGCAAAGTTTTAGTCCAATCCTAAGGAATCACACTTGAAAGCTACTAAAAGGATCTTGAGATATCTTTAGAAAACATGGGACCTGGTCTGTAACACCCCACACACATACTATAAGTATTTGTACTATACACATGATATGTACTTTCAATTCGTGCCAATTTTAAAAGTGTTTGCATCTCGCGTTAAAGGGCGCTATGTGTATCTAAAGTTTAAGGAAGTTGCATGTATACATATTTTGTGTCGAATTAAGAGGAGTAAGACCCTAAATAAAGAAAAAAAAATTAAGGTGCTTGTAAGACTTAGGAATCTAGCAGGTGAGTCAGCTACTTGCTTGGCTTGAACTTGCGAGTTAAACGGAGACGAGACCCGACATCAGAATTGTCCAATTCCAATTATGAATAAAGTTCGAGTTAAGAGGTATCTTTAGCCCATGTTTTAGTAATATAAGTGGGCTATATTTACAGCCCAACATGGTGGAAGAAAAAGGCCCAACTACATTCTACAATTCTTAACAAATTGGGCCAAAACAAAAGAAGAAAAATCTGCACATAGGCATCCCAAGATCCATCTGTTTGGAGCCAAACAAGGCCCAAGTGAAATAGGTCAACCAGCTGCATCACCAGCTTAGTATGTAAGCCCAATATCCCAAGATCCATCTGTTTGGAGCCCAATAAAGCCCAAGTGAAATGAGTTAAATAGCTACATCACCAGCTTATTATGTGAGTCTAAGAGAGCCTTAGTAAGTCGGCCAAAAATCTCTTTAAAAGAGGACCAAAGCAGCTCCCACAAGTCATATACTTAGAACACAAGAAAAAAAAATAGATTGCTCTCTACTTTTGCTCTTAATGTTTAGTTGGTTTTCCAAGTAGCTTCAAGAGACCTTAAGGCTTTTTTTGCAAGTCCTACATGTGAGGGTAAAGTTAAGTAGGTTTACTTATGTATTTGGTATGGTTTCCCTATGAAAAACAAGAGAGTATGTTGGTTGTGTTGATGCTGAAATTTCTGGACAGAATGTGTTGTTGATGTTGCTGTGTACTTTTCTTATTAATTAAGAGTTGTTTTTCTTCTTGGTTTACTGTATTATGAAGTACTACTTGTGTAGTTAACAAAGTTTGGGTTGGTAGTGGTATAAGCAGGTTGTTTGGTTGCTTTTACAGTCCGCA
>DF365635.1:11365-25446 GCA_000787875.1 Solanum virginianum
GCACCGGCCATCTTCATGGACCTTATGAATAGGGTCTTCAAACCCTACCTTAATTCTTTTGTTGTGGTATCATTGATGATATTTTGATCTATTCTCATAGTGAGGATAAGCATAGGGCTCATTTGAGGGTTGTGTTTCAAAGATTGAGAGGAGAAATTATATGCAAAATATAAAAAGTATGAATTTTGGTTGAGGGAGGTTGCTTTCCTAGGTCATGTGGTGTCGGGGGACGGTATTAAGGTGGATCCTAAGAAGACTGATGGAATTAGAAATTGCCCTAGACCATTGACCATGTCGGACATTAGGAGCTTCTTGGGCTTAGCGGGCTACTATCGGAGGTTTACGAATGGGTTCTCTTCTATTACTTCCCCTATGACAAACTTGACCCAAAAGAAGGCTAAGTTTGTGTGGACCGATGAATGTGAGAGAAGCTTCCAAACCTTGAAAGATAAGCCTATGTCCACTCCTATATTGTCATTACCGAAAGGGCTTAAGGAATTTTTGGTGTATTATGATGCTTCTAGAGTTGGTTTGGGTTGTGTGCTAATGCAAAATGGTAAGGTGATAGCCTATGCTTCTAGGCAACTCAAGGTGCATGAAAAGAACTACCGTACTCATGATCTTGAATTGGCCACCGTAGTCTTTGCTTTGAAAATTTGGTGACATTATTTGTATTGGGTGCATGTTTATGTGTTCGCCGATCATAAGAGCCTCCAATATGTCATCACTCAAAAGGATCTCAACTTAAGGCAAAGAAGGTGGCTAGAACTTTGTAAGAACTATGATATGAGTGTATATGACCATCAGGGTAAGGCAAATATGGTGGCGGATGCCTTGAGTAGGTTGTCCATGGGTAGTATAGCTCATGTGGATGGTGGTGAGAAGGAGATGGCTCGGGAAGTGCATTGGTTGGCTAGATTGGTGATTAGATTGGAGGAGGTTGGTAGTGGTTATGTTGTTGTGGATGGTTCTAGGTCTTTATTGGTTGATGAGGTGATGGCAAAACAAGATTTTGATCTCTCCTTTGTAGAATTGAAGGCCTTGGTGAAAGAGGGCAAGGTGGAGGTTTTCTCCCAAGGGGGAGATAGTGCCCTTAGGTACCAAGGTAGGTTGTGCGTACCGTGTGTTGATGGCTTGATAGAATAGATCCTTGATGAGGCCCATAACTCTTCCTATTCTATCCACTCTGATTCCACCAAAATGTATAGAGACATGAAAGAAGTTTATTGGTGGGGAGACATGAAAAGGGACATTGCCAAATTCATTTTCGATTGTCATAATTGTTAACAAGTCAAGGCTGAGCATCAAACACCTGGTGTCCTAACCCAAGACATAGAGATTCCTACTTGGAAGTGGGAGGTGATTAATATGGATTTTGTGGTTGGGTTGCCTAAGACTAGAAAACATTTTGATTCCATTTGGGTTATGGCTGATAGGATGACAATATCATCTCACTTCCTACTGGTTAAGACCACATATGGGGCTGAAGATTAGTACATATGTCTATTTTGATATTTGTCTACCTGTGTTAGCAGTCTAGCACCGTGTTATGTAGTATTTGATAGGATGATTGGTAGTTATGCTCCTGGATACATCTTGTGACTTTGTGGTTATGATTTTGTTGTTCTAATTTTGTTGGTGTATCGTATTTCTGATTCTTTGGTGACTGAATTGTGATCCTAATTGTGAGATGGATACTATACTAATATATGTAATGTTTAAGTTGGATAAACCTATTGATGGCTAGGCTCGATCTTATATTACTTTTGTTGTTATGTATATCTACTTGGTTGCTTGTGTGCCTAATAGGTCATTGAGCACTAGGAAATATGCTATATTTTGATACCTAATTTTGTGTTATACTCTTGGCTATATGCTAAGGGTACTGCCTGTCATTCAGTCCAGACATAGTATGTCGTCACACCCTGTTGTTTAGTCTAGGGTATTGCCTGAGTTTGCCATGCCCTGATTTTTAGTCCAGGGTATCGCCTAAGTTCATCATACCCAGTTATTTAGTCCAGGGTATTGCCTGAGTGTGCCATGCCTTGTTTGTTTAGTCTAAGGTACTACCTTAGTTCATCATGCTTTGTTGTTTAGCCTAGGGTACTGCACACCTTGTTGTTTAGTCTAGGCTATTGCCTGAGTCTAGTCTAGGCATGGTCTGATGACCTAGTCCAGACCAGAGTACTTTGTTGGGTTACATCTGCCGTTAGAGATAGGGGTTCTGCATTTCTTCTTTGATCATCAGAGTTGGGTTATCGATTAAGATATAGTTTGGAGTTGAGATATATGTCATCAATTACTGATTCTTATATCCATAAGCCTATATACCACTTATTTATGCCTGGGTGTACCTTCTGGGCTTATGGAGCCCAGTCGACATACAGGCATAGACACTAGGGCCTTACACCTACGTATAGTACTATATCTCAATTCTATGATAGTTGTGATATGGTTCCGCTGGGGTTTCATTGGTTGGTTCCGTTGTATATTATTTGGTTTTTCGCAGTTGGTCCCTTTTGTTTCTACTTGGTTGGCTCTTCTAGTTCTTCTTAGTTGGATTCCTCAAAAACAAAAGACATAGTTGACACTTGATCTTCTGGTTTCATAATTCGGTATAATTACATATCACTTAGGTTGTTTAGTTGGGTTCGGTGGCTCTTAAGACATGCCTATCTTGTTGCCTGCTTTCAAATGGCTAGCACTACAGTATTTTATTACATTTGTTCTTACCATATTTACTGTATTTCACTCGGTTGGCCAATGATTACTACTGGCTGCCTTCCACCAGTACTTACCCTTACTTTATTGCATCTACTCATGGTGCAGGTCCAAGTATAGGCCGTCATCATTGATCTAGGAGCTTGTAGACATTTTAGGAGACTATAGTGAGCATCAGCAATTTTGGATACTCTATAATCTCCTTTTATTTTTTGGGTCATCTTTTACATTTAGACGCTGGCCTTGTACATTATAGTTTGGCTTGTATATGTCATCTCTCATTCTAGATTATTTTTATGGCTATGTATACATTTTTATTTTGGTTTTGGGTCTATAGTAGCTTTGTATAGGTGACTTCAAGATCCTGAGTAGATGGTGTTTGTCCTACTTATATGTTGCTAGTATCTTTATCATTAGTGAGTCTGGACAAGTGTCATGGGTATTGGATTAGCTTGCCTATAGTCGGGATCTAATAGGAACCATCATGAACTGGAAGGTCGGGTCATGACAAATGTTGATACTAGGATTCCCTTAGGTGGATAACCTTATGCCACATGACCAAACCCCACTTCAAGCCTTCTCGGTGGTAAGTCAAGTCCCACGAAATATTTATTTATATTATACTAAAAGTGGGAAGCTCCATAAGTGAAAGATGGATTAGAAGATGTCCTTAATCATATTTAAAATGATCATTTTGTCCTGAACATTTAATTAGCAATTTAACACAATTCATCTTATAAGTTACATTTTAGAAATTGAAATGTTTGTTCTCTATTAATTGATAATTAAATATTTGTCCACTAATTTTTCTTTAAACAGAAACATCTATTATGTCAAATGGAGTAAATGTGGAGGATTGTTCACTTCCAACTATTACTGGAAACTAAACTCATGTTAATTTTGTCACTAAACATGGAGGGTTCTACCAATAGTAATAATTACACAGTTTAGCTTTTATTTATTTTGGCTTATGAACTTCCTTTGATTTTAACTATTACATCTTTTAGTGCAATATAAAGTCCATAATAGAGTGATATTTTATACTTCTCTTTGTTCGATCAAAATTTTGTCGATTGTTAAAAAAACAATTAGGGATAAAGGAATATGAATTCTCAAGGCATGAAGGAAAGGATTTGGATTGATGCTTTTGACTACAAGTTATGAGTTAATCTAAGTTTTATATTATTGTTTTGAATACTAATTGATATGGGTACACATGCAAAGCGCATGCCGAGAGACTAGTAACTATATATATGTATATTCATAAACTTAGAAACATAACTTTATCTTAAATAGGAGTAGCTCATTCAACTAGGCAATCCCTTCATGCGAGAATTGTCCTTATCACAAGAGTGTCCATCTTTGGTGAGAATTGTCATTTTACCATCTTTCATAGCATCATAAAAGGGCTTCGTATATACTTTTAACTTTCATAACATCTAATAGAAATCCTTATCTTTCATAGCATACTTCATTTGACTACATAGAATAAAACTTGGTAGGTTAAATGCATATAGTCTTTCAATCATATAATGCAAAAGGAAATTAGATAATCTTCATAAAATTGCATGACTTAAAGATTGATTTACTAGTGGGTCTTACTTATTATGAATTTTACTGCACACTATGTTGGGGTTTCATGAAATTATGGTTGTTTTAGCATATTTTGAGCTATGAATCTAAGATCTATTGTGAGATTTGATGAAGGATTTTGATATATATTGCTTGAGGGTTTTACCAAGTATCTATTGATGGTTTTATACTGAATTTTCTTGCATGATTCCACTTTTGAATTGCCTGGTTTTACACTAGCACTACACACCCGCCAAGTATTTGATAAAATATCTAGTTATGATTTTCATGAGGAATTGAAGGTCTAGTGCATGTCTTATGAGTTGAATGACTCTATGACGATGAAAGGAATGTATGTACATAATATTATCTCTATAGTGTTGGGAATTGACCAAGCCTCGCTCAGGGGGTTGTAGGCCCGGGTAACCTTGTTGAAGGGTTTGTACCTCGATCACCTCGCTAGGGAGGTGGTAGGCCCGTGCAACTATGTCAAGGGGTTTGTACCTTGATAACCATGTTTGGGGTTTTGTACCTCATCAGCCAAGTTGGGGGGTTTGTACCTCATCAACCATGTTAGGGGGTTTGTACATCATCAACCGATTGAGGGGTTCGTACCTCATTTGCCTCTCTAATGGGTGGTAGGCCTTGGATATTCACTATTAATGGTCTCTCCTTATACATGCACTATGTTCTATATAAGCATGATTTTTACTTCAAGCATCATTCATACATTCCATATTGCTATATGCTTACCCATTGCCTATGTTATGCATTTTGCTTATGGTGTTCATCTCTTGTTGCACTGCACCCTACATACTTAGTACATTCAAACATACTAAGGCATACTCTATGCCTACATGATGTTACCTTGTAGGAACTAGAGCCCCACTTGATCATCCTCCTCCACGTGGCTAGTACGACTTCTCTCAAGCTCTTTGGTGAGTCCTCCATTTCGAGGACGATGTTTATGATCTCATACTATGTTCTAAGGCTATCTTTCCTTTTATGTATATATTGACTATGAGGGTGAGCTTAATAGCTTGTCTTGGCCCCCGTTAAGTTCTATGGTTAAAGGTATTGTTGGACATGCTATGTATAATGCTATGAGCTTTAACTCTCTCTTGACTCTTGATATTTATGATATGAAAGTTGTCCCTTAGTCCCACTAAACCCTATTTACTATTTCTTGTTGCATTTTATTGCTTCTGCGACTAATGATGTTCATGCTCCAATACGAAAGCGGTTGTTGTAGGCAATTAACCTAACTAGAGGTTAGGGTTGAATCCACAGGGAATACAGGGCTTGACTATAGAGATCCACTATCAATCATTTTAAGCATTGATTGCTAAAATCTCTAAATGGGAGAGGGGGTTTATGATTTAAGAACAAAAACAAAAATAAACACTATACTAACTATGCGGGAAGACACTCAAATTCAGGGACAACTTGGGAATTATGTTCCTATGATTCATTGACTCAATTACCCTAGACAACATAACTCTAATTGGGAATTCGCATGCAGGATGGTAACTTAGATTTTTCCAACCCTCTCATGAAGGTGAAGGTCGAATTTCACCATGGCCCTTGGTCAGTAACCATGGTGTGCCAACTAACCATTACCCATTGTCCCAGTCAACCTCTCCTTGGTCAGGTTTGGTTGATTAGAAGAGAACACATCAATCGAATTCTGTCATTTACTTCCCTTTTTCCTATTTGTCACTACCTTGGTCAGAACCGTGATAGTAGGCAGGGTTTAGTGTTGGCCACCACCAAACATCAATCAAAATGAAGGGAAATAAACAAAATATGCAAACCACCAATCAAAGAAATATACAACGTCTAGGGTATTTCAAGTCAACTACTCATGGTTCCCACAACCCCAAGTTACTGGTGCTTAGCTACTTATGGCTAAGGAAAATTCAACAGCAATGAAAATGAATGACATAGTTGAGAGTTTACCCAAAATAATGAAGAACAAGAACACCACAAGTTGCAAGCCACAAGCTTTGATAAATAGAGAATGAGTACAATGTGTGACTTGCAATCCCCAAAAGTGGGTCTTCAAATTAAAAGTGAGAATCTATACTAAACCCTAAAAAAAACCTTGCAATATTCAAGAGAGAATATGTAAAGTGTTCTACAAGATATTCAATGTCTCAACTCTCTTTCTAAAACCCTATCATTAACTATTTATACTATTTACAATTCAACCCTAAAATTTAAATAGAAAAGACAGTTGGAAGCAGGTACGACTGCAAGGTAACCTATTTGTCATAATCGAGGTTATGTAGTAGGCACTTTTCATTTTGGACTTGACTATTACGACCCACAGGAATGAGTCATTGCTTGGGCTACGAATCGTATGCTCCTCTCGTAGTCTAGGCCTTCAATTCTTTGTCCAAACTTTTAGTTCTCTATTTCTTGCTACGAACCCACCTATACAAGTCATAGTGAGACCTACGACTCATAGATTGGCCTCATAGGGCTGACTTGCACTTAGTAGATTTTTGATTTTTGCTCACTATTTCTTGCTACAAGAGCACCCTATGACTTGTTTCTTGGGCTACGACTCACAGGAGGACTCGTATGTCCTGCACTTCAGCAAAGTCTACAATTTTCTCCCAAAATCATGCGAACCTATCTTTTCTACAATAATAACACAAAAAACACATAAAAACCATCAATATTTGCATTAAGAACTCACAAAATCCCTTGTTTTAGGCACCAATGTGTTGTATTTTGGTAGAACATCAGTGACCAAGGATGTGTAGTGATATATTAAGAGGCTTGCTTAGAGTCCCTTCAGGTTTCCCATGCGTCGTGTCATGTCTAGGCCCTAGACTTGGGTCATGACAGTAGATCAAACTACGGCTCATAGATTGGGGTTTTCCTCCTAGTTACACTTAGAGTTTATTAGACATGCCTCTGGATCCCAATCTACAAACACCCTTCTACTGCTTGCAAAATAAATGATGGATCATAAATACTCCCTCATAGTACCATTTTATACTTAGAAAATTTCACTTCTTCGGGACCTAAACTAGGAGACCTTTTTATGGCTCATAAAATGGACTATAACTCATAAACCTTTTCTTCTAGTTACATATCCTCAACTTCAAAAACCTATTTTGATCCCCTAGTCCCCGAGCCAGTGTCCATGACTCATAGGCCCTTCTATGGGTCCTAAAACCCCGTTTGTACCTTGACTCCTAGACTTCAAAATTTCACCATGTCTAATCCCCATCTCCGAAGTCTATCTATGGTCCATATTTTGATCCCCTAGTCCACGAGCCAGTGTCCATGACTCATAGGCCCTTCTATGGGTCCTAAAACCCCGTTTGTACCTTGACTCCTAGACTTCAAAATTTCACCATGTCTAATCCCCATCTCCGAAGTCTATCTATGGTCCATAAAACCAACCACGAGTTGTGGAAGGGCTCATACTTACCTGCACCTGAATCCATTTTCTACTCTTCTATTCCGATTCTGGCCTTTTAACATATGAGGCCTTATAACTAGATGTCGGTCAAATATGTCCATCGAAGGTTCCTTTTGGCTCGCCGATATTGTTCCAAAATAAGAAGCATGAATCATTACTCTTATGCATAGACTATCTAGCATTAGACAAAGTCATAGTAAAGAATAAGTATTTGATCCTGCTAATACCTGACTTAGTTGACAGACGTGGACAAGCTAAGTACTTACCAAGGTGGATCTTTGAAAAGGCTACTACCAGGCTTGCATCGCAGAAGAAGATGAGTTATAGACAATATGTCTAACAAGATACGGAGCTTTGAGTAGTTGGTATTTCCCTTTGGCTTAACCAATGCACCTGTTATATTTTGCACCTCATGAACAAGATCTTCCATCCTCATCTTGATCAGTATGTGGTAGCATACTTAGATGATATACTCATCTACAGCAACACCTTGGTGAAGCATATAGATCACTTAAGGAGGGTTTGTCAAGTCTTGCAAGAGAATGAGTCATATGCAAAATGAGGAGAAATGTGAGTTTGCATAATCAAAAGTACACTTCATGGGTCATTTTATCTTTTATGGTGAGTTATGCATGGATGAGGCAAAGGTATGAGCTATCCAAAAGTGGTAGATCCCTACAAAGGTAACTGAGTTGAGATCCTTTCTTGGGCTTGTTAACTACTATCATTGGTTTATCAATGGATATTCATCCAAGGCAGCACCATTGACTAAGTTGCTAACGAAAAACAAGTTATGGGTCTGGATGGAACATTGTCAAAAGGTGTTTGAAGACCTTAAAACGGATGTGACTGAGGAGTCAGTCTTAGAATTACCCCACTTTACTAAGACATTTGAAATATGCACAAATTCACTTGATTTTTCCATTGGAGGTTTCTTGATGCAAGATAAACACCTAAATGCATTTAAGAGCCAAAAGTTAAATGAAACAGAATAATGTAACACTGTCCAATAAAAAGAAATGACTATCATTATGCATTATATCGCACATAGAGACATTATCTGCTTGGGTTGTGGTCAAGATTGACAATGTGGTCATTACTTACTTTAAGACACAAAAGAAGCTTACAAAAAATAAACCTACCTGGAAGGACTTCTTGGCAGAGGTTGATTATATGCTAGAGTATAAGTCAGGCAAGGTAAACCTTATGGATGATGCCTTAAGCCAAAGGCTGAACTTATTGTGATCACCACAACAAGTTGGAACTTTCAAGATGCTATAAGTGAGTGTATGTAGTATGATCATATAGCCAAGCAACTCATGGAGTTTGCTAACCAAGGGAGATAAGATGTTTTTGGGTGGAGGATGGTTTATTGCTTACCACTATACAGAGGGTATACATGCCTAAGTTTGGAGATATTAGCTAGTGTATTATGAATTAGAGTCATGATACCTTGTGGGTTGGGTCATCAAGGCTAACATTGCATTAGGGCCTTAACTGAGTCTCTACTACTAGTCGTCCATGCAAAAGGACATAAAGTGCTATGTATACATTTGTCTTATATGCTAATAGGATAAGGTTGAGTAAAGACAACCCAGAGAACTTTTGGAGTTGCTACCAGTTGCAGAGCATTCATGGGAGAGTATGACTTGGACCTCATCACATGTCTACCAAATTTTGATAGTCATAGCACCATCATGGTGATTGTAGATAGGCTTTCAAAGTATGCCACTTTTATACCTGCCTAACAAAGTTGCAAAGCCAAGGAAGCTTCTAATGTTCTTCAATAATATGGTGAAGTATTGGGGCTTACTGAGGCACATTATCAATGATTGAGATCCCTGCTTCACTGGAAAATTTTGGAGAGAGTTGTTTGATATTCTTAGCATGGAACTACACTTCTTTACTAGTTTTCACCTACAAACAGATTGACAGACAAAGCAAGTCAATGCCTTACTAGAGTGCTACTTAAGGAGTACTACTTAAGGAGTGTTACTTAAGGTATTATGTGAGTGCGTGTAAGAAGGATGGGAAAAGCTCTTAGACATGGCCTAATTTTTTCTTATAACTTATTGTGGAGTGAATCCACAGGGTATACACCATTTGACCTAGCCATAAGCCAACAACCTTAAAATCTACATTCACTAACAGCCTCATTTGAAGGAAAGAGTATGGGACCTTATCATATGGCTAAAGGACGAGAAGATTAGCTTGACACCTCAAAGTCTGATCTAGAAAAGGCAGCTAAGCAGGTGAAGAAATTTGTGGACCATAAGAGGCGACCCATAGACTATCGAGTCGGGGACATGGCCAGGGTGAAGTTAACCCAAGATAGTTCAAAACACTATGAGGTATGCATAGTATATTTCGCAAATATGAGGGCTCATTTAAGATCCTTTCTAAGGTGAGCAATATCTCACACAAGATTGACATACCTTCATATCTTAAGATTCATTATATTGTCTATGCCATCATGCTTAAGCCATACCACGAAGACAAGAATGACCAAAGCAGAGGCCAAATAATTTGTGTACCTGTTACTATCACCACCTCACATGATTGAGAGATTAAGAATATCATCGACTATCAGGCTAAATGAAAACAAGGACAATGTCACAACCCAAGCCTAAGGCCTAGATATGACACAACAAATGAGAAGTCTGGAGACAACCCAAATAAGCCTCTTAGCATATCATGTACACATCTTTGGTTGCGGAAGCAAAATAAGACAATAATAATAGTTAAGTGTTAAAAAAAGAAAGGAAAGTGGGACTAAGGGAAGTCTTTCATAATCATAGTAAGATAATCATGGGAGGCCGAAGAAGACATGCAAATATGGTATCCTTATCTTTTCCACTCCACTCAAGCCTAAGGTACTAATTCTAAGTTCCTTATATGATTTCAAGTCTTAAGTTCCTCCCTATGTCAATGCATATGTTCATGTTTAAATTGATAAGTTCATGATGATTTTACATTTATGATGAAATTTTTGAAATGATGTTTAAGTGCATGGTTGCATCTTTATGTGGCCTGGTATTGTTATGTTTGTATCTCTCATATACATTTCTTTAACATTAGGGGACGAATGTACCCAAGGAGGAGATATTGAAACGATCCTGAAAAGTGCCCAAAAATATGACTTGGAAGTGCCCGAAAATGTAATTTCCTTATATCTCAAAATCCATGCGTGATTTCAAAAATCCAACTTTGTATCCTAGCTAAAGGGGTCAATCTTAGGGGGAAAAGGTCTAACCCCAATTTAAGAGCGAAAAATTAGCAATTATGAAATTTCAAGAATGCAATTTCCAGTGGCAAATCCGCGTCGCGAAAAAAAGTGCCTGTTTTTTTAACTCGGTCCAAGACTTTTAAGTCTTGGGCCTAAGTGTTCCCAAACGTGAAAATACTTATACTTAACCATTTTTCACCCTCATATCATCCTAAACATTCCTCAATACTCATTCAAATAGTTAGTCAAATTTTTCACTCCTAAATTCAAGTCTCAAACCCTCATTAGGAACTAAGGATTTCCTTCAAGGTGCTTCTTCAAAGCTTTAAGTCTCTATCACCAATCTTCACCAAGTTCATTTGAAGGGTCTTGATGTATATTGTTTGAGGGTGTTACCAAGTATCTATTAATGATTTTACACTGATTTTTCTAGTATGATTTCACGCTTGAATTGCATAGTTTTATACTAGCATTACACACCCTCTAAGTGTTTGATAAAATGTTCGATTGTGGATTCTTGAGGAATTAAAGGTTCAGTATATATCTTATGAGATGAATGACTATATGATAATGAAATGATAATAAAATAATGATATAATGACGATAAAATGATAATGAAAAGAAATGTATGTATATGATGATGAAAGGAGTGTATACATATATGATATATCTCTATATAGTGTTGGGGATGACCAAGCCTAGCTCGGGAAGTTGTAGGCCCGGGTAATCTATCGATGGGTTGGTACCTTGGTTGCCTAGTTTGAGGGTTGGTAGGCCCGGGTAACCTTGTTGGGGTTGGTACCCATCAACCTCGATGGGGAGTTTGTACTTTGTCAACCTCGATGGGGGTTTAGTACTCCATCAACCTCGATGGGAGGGAGGTTTGTACTCCATCAACCTCATGAAGGGGTTAGTACCTCATGCGCCCATCCAAGAGGGTGTTAGGCCTTGGCTTGCACTAAAATGTCACTCTTTACACTCATATTATGATTTATATAAGCATGGTTTTACTTCAAGCATCATTCATACATGTTATGTACCTATGTTGTGAGCTTTGACTCTATTGACTCTTGATGTTCATGATATGGAAATTACCCTTAGTCCCTATTCCCCTTGTTTACATTTATTTCTTATTGTCATTCTAATTGCTTCCACGACCAAAGATGTGTAATGATATGTTATGAGGCTTATTTAGGGTTCCCTATTCGTCGGTCACATCTAGGCCCTAGGCTTGAGTCGTGACAAAGGTGGCATCAGAGCACTAGGTTGTCAGATCCTTGAAGTCCAACACACCGTATGGATTAGAGTCTTATTCATGGTGTGTTGTGCACCACAACTATGAGTAGGAGGCTATGAAGCATTTTAGGAAATGTTTCCTTTCTTCATGTTCTAAGTCATGTTTTAGAGTTGCAGTAAGTTTTTCTCCCCTAACAATTGTTCTTTGCTATGCTAGATCATGCCTAATACGAGGGGAAGACGAGCCTGCATGCCCGAGGAGCAACTAGCCAATGGATAGCTTAGGGATGCTCTCACCTTACTTGCATAAGTGGTGGCTAATCAAGCCAACTAAGGAGCCCAAACCCCTCATGCTCCGACCTCTCGGGTGAGAGACTTCATGAGAATAAATCCCTAGAATTTCATGGGTCAATAGTGAGTGAGGACCCCCAAGAATTCATTGATGAGGTCTACAAAATTTTGTCTATCATGGGTGTTAGGATAAATAGAAAGGCGGAGTTGGCAGCGTACCAACTCAAAGGGGTAGCTCAAATATAGTACAATCAATGGAAGGAAGATAAGGGAGTTGTCTATGTGGTGCTTTGGGAGGATTTCAAAATGGCTTTCCTTTATTGGTTCTTCTCTCTTGAGCTTAGGGAGTCTAGATTAGTGGAATTTATGAATTTGAGATAAGGGTCCATGAGTATGAGAGAGTATGCCCTCAAGTTTACCCAACTTTTAAAATACGCTCCATATTTGGTGGCCTACTCAAGATCTAGGATGAAAAATTTGTGATGGATGTTTTTGACTTGGTTAATGAAGAATGTCAATCTGCCACGTTGATTAGTAACATGGACTTGTCATGGTTGATGACCTACACTGAGCAAATGGAAGAGAAGAAATTGAGGAATAGAAGGGAGCATGAGGCTAAGAGGGCCCGTTTTGAGGGTAAGCTCCAAAGAAGTGGCCGGTTCCTCAAGGCCAAAGGCCTACTCATGCATTTGATAAGAGGGTTGCAAATAATCTTCCGAGAGCCCAAGGTATTAGGGGTATGGTGCCTATTAATGTGTGTCCAAAGTGTGGTAAGGGTCATGGTGGCCCATGTTTAAAGAATACCAGTGCTTGTTATGGTTGTGGGGAGTTGGGGCGTAAGGCTATAGATTGCCCTTGAAACCGCATCAAGAGCAAGGAGGTTTGTCCACAAGGTGTTAATGTGGTCCCATTGGGGAGAAGTGGCTGACAAAATGGTGCTCCAAGGCACAATCGACTCTATGCTTTGCATGGGAGGCAAGGGGTTGATGAAGTCCCCAATGTTGTTATCGGTATAGTGAAAATCTTTGACTTTGATGTGTATATATTGATTGATTCAGGTGCCACCCTTTCTTTTGTTACCTCCTTTGTTGCCCAAAAGTTCCATGTTGACCCCGAGTTGTTACATGAGTCATATGAGGTGTCTACTCCTATTAGTGCATCTATTGTGGCTAGAAAAGTTTATAGAAGTTGTCCTATTTGCATTTTACATAAAATTTTGCCTTGTGATCTTGTTGAGTTAGATATGGTGGATTTTTATATCATTCTTGGGATAGATTGGTTGCATGCCTACTATGCTTCTATTGATTATAAAACCCGTAAGGTCAAGTTTCAATTTCCAAATTAGCCTATTCTTGAGTGGGAAAGTCAAGATGTGGTGGTCAAGGGTAGGTTTATCTATTGCATTAAAGCCCGTAAGTTGATCTCTAAGTTCAGGATGTGGAGTCTAAAGTCCTTTCCATAGAGTCGGTTCTGATTGTAAATGAGTTTCTTGATGTCTTCCCAAATGACCTTTTTGGTGTTCCTCTCGAAAGGGAAATAGACTTTGGCATAGACCTTCTCCCCGAACTTAACCCATCTCTATTCCCTCTTACCGTA
>DF365634.1:14209-25449 GCA_000787875.1 Solanum virginianum
TAGATTCAAGATTTGAAGCTCAAAACACGCTTAAACAACCATAGTTTCATGTATTAAAAGCACTGTGCAGTAAATTTCTCAATATACAAGACCCATATTTAAAATCTATTTTAAATCATGCAATATTAATTAAAAAAGGGTTTAGGCACCATGGGTGGAAGGACTCAATGGTTCAACACCACATACCTTAGCTTTTGTGAAGTTCTTGAAGAAGACTTTAATGGAGATTTGAAGTTTGGGTGAGATTCTTTAAGAAATCATTAAGATGGGCCTTGAGTTTGGAACTTGAATTTAGGGTTGGAAATGAGTCTAAGTGTTTGGGGAAATATTGGGGATTGTTTTAGGGTGATATGAGAGTGAAATCAGGCTAAGTATAGGTGAAAGTATGTTTGGGAAAACTTAGGTCCAACACTTAGAAAAATTTGGGCGAACTAGGAAAAGATAGTGCAGGAAAACAACCTCTCTGTGTCACGGAGAGATCGCGGATTGGCTCTGAAAGTTGCACCAAGTGCAAATTTCATAATTCGATTCCTTTGCTTTAAATTTGAGGTTAGACCCTTCTCACCCTAATTCAAACCCCCTGAACAAGAATATGAAGTCAAATTTTTGAAATTCCAAATGAATTTTTAGATATATGGAAAATAAGTTTCCAGTTACTTCTGAGGCACGTTTTCGGGAGCTTTTTGGGGTGGTTTCAAATATATTTGAAATGCATAATAATAAGCAATAGATAAGTGAAATCTCAATATGGTATGCATGGTTAATGCTTAAAGTAAAACATGTTTGTAAATCATTCAACTTGCGTAGAACATAATACATATGTGGGAAGAGACCCTAACTGACAAAGTAAGACCAAGTGAGCTACAACTTGGGATCTAGATAATTATCCCTCATCAGTAAAGAGGTGGTCTACTTGTTAAGGTAAACCATACTTTACTTTACGGGAACCCATCCAATTTCGTATGAAGTAACCCTCCTTATGGGAACCCGTCGCATTTCGAAAAGGATTTCATGATAAAGTGCACTAAATTGCTTCATTAGTTTAGCAAGGGTAAATTATAATCCTATGTTAGTATATAGTTTAAGGAAAGAAGTGTGGACCCTTGAAGATATCCACGCAAACATCTAATCTATCAGTGTTAAGTTTAATCCCATGGAATACTTGAAATAATCATACTTTAATCATAACATGTATAGCTTGTAAGAACATGACTTGAGTAGCTCATAAACATGCTTGACCTCTAGTAATGAGCCTAACTTGAACATGAGGATAGATTATAATCATACATGAACCCTTGCTTTAACATGAATGGCTCACAAGAGGTAAAAATCTTGAAATAGGGCTTTACTTGATACTTGTAACATCATAGATACTTTTTATGAATTCGCTACATACTTGAAAGCCCTTAATAATTATATAGTCACTTGGCATATAAATCATGTAATAGATCATCAATAACTTGAGAATTCTTAACTTGACATTTCATTAAATACTTGATGAGTTCATGATACTAGCTCAAAATCATGCAATTTGAGAGTGAAATAAGATGAGAAAACTTAATGCAAATCAACCCACCAACATGTAGTAAAACCTTCATGGAGAGTACTTTGAAATTCATCATCAAAACTCATATTAGATCATAGTCTCATAGCTCAAAACATGCATAGTCTGAGAGTACTTTGAAATTCATCATCAAAACTCATATTAGATCATAGTCTCATAGCTCAAAACATGCATAGTCTCAATAGAAAAAATCAATTCATGGTATAAGCTTGAAATAGATAGTCATGCATAATCAATCAATATTTCATAAAACTCCAACATAATTTATACTCATAATCCATAGTAAGAGATGCCTATAGATGATACAACTTGAAAACATATAATTTTTATAAAAAGGAAGATTAGGATGGGTGAAAGGACCCAATGGATGAAACCCACATTCCTCAAACTTGAATTTTCTTGAGACGGGCTTGAAGAGAATCCTTGAGTTCCAAAGTAAGCTTGAAATCCTTGAAATTTGAATGAGATATTTGGTTAAGTCTTGGAAAGGTTTTTGTTAAGGTTTTGAGTGATATAGGGCTGAAAATGGCTAAATATAGGTGATTTCACATTTTAGTGGGCATAGGGCTATGACCCCAATGCCCTTGGGTGCATAGGTAAATATAAGGAAAAAGTTGTACAGGTCTGTGTCTCATCCACGATGCGAACCCATCATGGAGGAAGAAATAACACTGATCCTCGCCCTAGGCGCGATAGACACTATTTTACAAAAATTAGTGAAAATTATATTTTGCTACGAGTCTTCTAAAATCTGGGATATATCCATTTCTCATTCAATTTTTTCTCCTGATCTAGAATATGAAGTCAGATTTTTGATATCATGCACAGATTTTGAGATATAATGAAATTACTATTATGGACATTTCTAAAGCACATTTTGGAGTGTTTCAATTAATTGGTCCGAATTTAGTGTTAGAGGCCATGGAAAAGGTGAAGTTTATTAGGGAAAGTTTGAAGATGACTCAAAGTCATCAAAAGTCTTATTCGAATGTTAGAAAGAGGGGTCTTGAGTTTCATGTCGGTGATTGGGTATATGTGAAGGTTTTACCTATGAAGGGTGTAATGTGTTTTGGTAAAAAGGGAAAGTTAAGTCCCCTGTATGTAGGTCCTTATGAGATAGTTGATCGGATTGGTAAGGTGGCTTATAGGTTGGATTTGCCTTTGGATATGAGTTCTATTCACCCAGTTTTCCATGTGTCAATGTTGAGAAAGTTGATTAGTGATTCTAGTTTGATTGTGCCTTTGAAAGGTGTTGAGGTGGAAGAGAACTTGTCTTATGAAGAGATTCCAGTTGAAACTTTTAATAGACAAGTGAAATGGCTTCGTAACAAGGATGTGGCTTCAGTTAAAGTGCCTTGGAGGAATCAACGTGTGGAGAGTGCTACTTAGGAGGCGGAGATGGACATAATGAGGTGATATCCCTATATTTTCCTATCTACTCAAGGCTAAGGTATTAGGTTCTTCCTATTCTAAATAGTCCTAATTCTTTCACTCTTATGTTTCATGACATGACATGCATACATGTGTATGAAAATGGTTTAAATTATGTTTTGACATGAGTTTTAATGATTTTATGATTTTCAAGTGATGAGTTATGCATTGTGTCTTCATGTTGTGTTTCATGTTCAAGTCTCACCTCTGAAGCCATGTTCTAGCTTATTCAAATGATCCCAAGGGGATATGATAGAAGGACCCAGGCCTTACAAGGCCTTAATGATGCTTAAAATCAAGTTTTCAGAAGTCTGTGACCAAGGCACCCCTCCAGGGACACTCCCACGAGCCATGAAGAGGTCTACGAGTCGTGGAGGAACCTATAGGGTGACCCTTGGCTTTGTTCATGGCTTCATGTGGCTCAAAAAAGGATTTTAGGCTTGGTGGCCCTCCATGGTACCTCCAATAAATCGTGGTCCTCAACATTAGTCATGGAAGGGGCTCGTGGTAGGTGCCCAAGCATTCAAGAAAAGATTTTGGCTAAGGCAGCCACTAGGAGACCCTTGTATGGGTCATGCAGCCCACCACAAGTCTTGTTAAGGTCTCATGCAACCTACCGTGAGCCGTGGTGAGGTGTCTCATGGAGCCCTCTCCCCAAATATTGTCCTAAGTATAAAATTATCATCTCGAGAATTGGGTCATTTGTAAGACCGTTGTACGATCAGTGAACCTTTGTACAAACCATGAAGCCTTCAGAGGAAACTTCCTTAGCCTAAATTATTTCTAAGTGTCTGAGAAGGCATTTTCACGAGCACTTTTTATGGTCAGTGCACTTTTGTACGGACCGTGGTGCATTTATACGGAACCTCTAAACACTTTTTAAAGTCCGCTTCATTAATGGTCTTTTCATAATTTAGGTTTATTCTAAAGGTCTTTTAGTACCTTGGAACCTATCAGAAGCCCCTAAATCAGATTATACTCACACTTTACACTTATTCACTCTCATTACACTCAAATTGTAGAATTCAATTCCTAAGTTTTCTCTTCCAGTCTTGCATTGGGGGGATTCAAGCTAGGATTTCAAGAGGGCTTTTAATTCAAGTCGATTCCATCATAATTCTTCTAGTTATCTAAGGTATGTGGGATTGAGTCATGATCCCTTTCAATCATGAAGACCCTAAGAACTTCTTACTTCCTAATTTATGAATTTTAAGCTTACTTTGAATATGGTCTTTTAAATTAGTAATGATTTGATTAAATTGAGTTGTACTTAATTGATGTTTTACTATGATTTAAGCACTATTATATTGGATTGCATTGGTATTATGAAGGTTTAAATATGCATATCCCTTTAAATTACGAATCTATGCATGGGTAATTTCAAATATGTCTTAATTGATGATTTCTGCATGGATTTACTATGATTTCATTATATTATGATGATTTAACTATGAATTCCTAGTATCCATGCTATTCATTCATTCTTTATGGCATATACATGCATGAGCATTGATTTTCATGAGATCTATGATGTGGGTCAAGAATCAATTATGATTATGACTATTTTTTCAAGAGAAGTATGGGTATGACAAGAATATGATCACATAATGTCTGTGATATGGCTCAAGAGCCCCATGGGTGTGTTTACACCATGTACAAGTATGAATGAGCTACTTTTATGCATGTATTCATGATTTGAAGTATAATTTGACCTTTTAGCCCAAGTATGCATGATTATGAAGTATATTTGGCTTTCAAGCCTGGATGTGCATGATTATGATTTCGCAAAGACTTATGCCTCTTTTTTAAGCACATATATGTATATGTATTCTCATGAGATGATGACTTAGCACCGATTGGACTTGTGTGAGGGGGATTATCCACAAGGGTCCTTATATAAATCCTCAAGTCTCGTAACTATATGCCAAACATAGATTCATATTTATGCCCCTGTTTAGGGATAATTATGATAAGGATCTACCTTTGGTAAGTAGATCACCCCTTTATCTAGTGTGAGGCAGACAATGGAGTTCTAAGTAGTAGCTCACTTGGTCTTATGTCAGTTGAGGTCACATCCCCATATGTTGAAGTATATGGCATTCATGCATCATGGATTTCATGGCATATTGATATTATATGCTTTCCCATATACTTCTTTCTATATATGTGCCATTGTCACCTAACATCAAGTGCAGGTTAATAATTTTATAAGCATTTGCATGCCTGCATACTTAGTACATTCAAGCATACTAACGCATACTTTTGCCTACATGATGTAACCATGTAGGGACTGGAGACTATCTTCATCCTCCTCTTGATGGTTAGATTGAATTGTGAGCTTGCTAGTGGTGAGTCCTTTACTTAAAGGACAAGACCCGCCTTCTATCTACCTATTATGTTATTTCCACTTATGTCTTTACTTTGAGGGTGAGTCCGAGACATGTCTTGGCCCCCATCCTGTTTTATGAACTAGAGGCATTATTGGACATCATGTAAACTCTATGTATGGGTTTGTTTTGTGTTATGCTTTTTGCTTATGGAGACTATGATTATGTCTATCTCATATTGTTGATGTTATGATCATATGTTCATGGTGAGATGTGGAAATGTGGAAAGTCCTAGGTCCCTTCTATCCCCATAGCATGAGGTATACTTACCCGCCCCTTAGTTCTTATGTGTTATGTGCTATGTGGATCCATGCAAACCCCTATCCTTATGACATCCCCATAGCTTGAGTCCCGGATTCCCATCCCTTAGATTTATGTGTTGAATTGTGCGCTAATGAGTCTCATACCCTTATCCTGTAGATTGAGTCTCTATCCTTATCCAATAGTATCACTAAATGATTATGGTTATTGTCATGCTCTTTCGAACCGATGATGTGTGTATGGATGCTATGAGCCTTGTTTGGAGACCCTCAAGTTTCCATTCGCCATGTCACTCCTAGGCCCTAGTCTTAGGTTGTGACATGCTATGTGACCAAGAGGTCACGGGCTCAAACCTTGGAAATAGCCTCTTACAGAAATACAAGATAAGGTTGTGTACAATAGACCTTTATGGTCAGGCCCTTCCTCGGACCTTGTGCATAATGAAGAAATTTAGTGCACCAGGCTTACCCTTTTAAATAAAAAAATAGAAATTCACTATCTGCTTTTTCTTATTTGATCAATTGCTTCATTTTATATGTATAAATTGATTCATAAGTTCAGAAAGTTAAATGAAATTCCATGATTTCTTTTATTGAAATAATAATCCTAGGAGTGTGTTAGTGATGGTAAACTTTGAAAATAAGAGAAAAAAATATTCTGTTGCGTAGGTTTAATTTAAATAGTTAGATGAGATATGCGGACAAGTTGAGGAGATGTTTATGTATTTGGCCTTTGAAGTATAATGTATATATTGTTTGTATTCAGTAATCTTTATTTCTGATTTTTATATTGGTTGTAGCAATATAGTCTACATATTTTAGTTAGTAAGCCTATATTTGAGATTCAATTATCTCTCTTTAAGGTGAAATGCAACTTAAAAGGCTTGACATATAGCTGTTAGAAAAGTTAGAAGATATATGTTATCTACTACAATACTTTATGGAAAACAATTAAGTACAAATTTGATTTGGTTCTCCCCTGTTGTGATCCTACGAATATATGTCTCACTTAATTTAAGTTTTTCAATGTTTCAATGTAATTTATTGTGCCTGCATATAGTAGTGAGTAAAATTGCAAGATTGTGTCTATTATTCTAGAGCAGTTTACTTTAAAACTTCTCTACATATAAATGGAGTGAAGTGTCCCCACAAATGGGGCACATAGCCACATATATACTATCTGTATGGAACAAGGTGTAGGCTTAGTTGAGATGATACATGAGAAAATGCTTTAAAAAAGTAAACTAAATTTGAATGAAAAAGCTAACTTCCCTTGGGAATTTTGTATTTCGTTGGCATCAATATTGTCTATTTAGAGAAAACAAATCTACAATGATGAAGAACTTTATTCTTGATTCTATTGTTGGTTCTCGATCTATGGACCATCTTTAATTGTATTTTTAATAAAGCATAAGTTACAGTAGATGGTAAATAGCTATTATAATCTATAACTTGACCATTGCTTACGACAATTTTGTAAGTCAAAAAATAAATACTTTCATCAAAGTCTAGACCAGAGAAAATGAATGTCTTTATGGTCCTGTTGTGGTTCCCTTGAGTTCGAGCTACCTGTTTAGGGATAATTATGATAAGGATCTACCTTTGGTAAGTAGATCACCCCTTTATCTAGTGTGAGGCAGACAATGGAGTTCTAAGTAGTAGCTCACTCTTTGTGGTTTCTCATTGTTTGTGAGGTTGCAACAATTGTTTTTTAACTTTGACCTGATAAAATGAAATAAGAATGGCTCAGTTTGTTTGAATCTTTGGCAAGACATTATTGAAGTAATGTCGCAATATTCTTTAAACATTCATATGTCAACTAAAATTTTTTGTTAATGGCAGGCTTCAAACAAAAGAAAAGGTGGCATCCCAACATAGAACATTCTTATCCAACATCATACAAGAACCTTATGCACTTATCTTTCAAGATTTGATGTATTAACTAATAATTAAGCCACTTTCAAATAGACTTGATAAAAATTTATTAATCTTTCTCATTCTCCAGGAAAAGCAAGGCTATTTAGCCATCTTCCATCTATATCAGTCCCACAAATTTCTTTTAGGACTAAAACATAAAAGTGACTATTTTCATATTTATGCATAGACTAACAAGTAAATATACGTCTGTTGCTAATATATTTTTAGATTAATTTATCATTTCTCTAAGTGTTTGTTATTTACATGTATTTATAAATATAACAATTGAATTAGTACTACAACTTCATTTATAATTAATGGTTTTATTCCTTTTATAAAAAAAAAATTGTTTGATTTGTTGCTTCTACTAATTCCCTACAACATTTCTTTAGCAATGAAGTTGTTTTTTAGTAATAGATTAAATTTGTTTGCTACCAACACAAAACTGGATGAGTTATAGGTGAAATTTTGTATGCATTTATATAGCTAAATTAGTTTAGTGTACGTGCGTTGCACGTGTGTGTTACATCAGTATTATTAAATTGAATACTATAAATATTTACCAACCATGTCTTTATTGAGACGCCTAAAGTCTCCTTAATATTTTTAATTTTATTGTATATTTTCGAACTCATTAATTATTAATTCTAACTAATATCTCATGCTCTATATTTTTCTTTTATCATATACTTTAGAATTCCTTAATTTTAAATATTATAAGAAAATGGAATAATAGTTTGAGAAGAAAATTATAAATGACAATTTTATTCGTTATATTGGCATGTATCACATTAATTGATAACAAATATATATATATATATATATATATATATATATATATATATATATATATATATATATATATATATATATAAATATTGAAAGTTATATAAACATTGATATACTTAAGTCAGATTTAACTATTTCACCGAGGTGATTAGACAAGATATGGCGAAATTTGATCTCACCGAGGACATGGTCTTAGATAGAAAGGAGTGGAGGTTGCAAATTAGAGTAGCATGCTAATTGATTGATAGGGTTAGGTGGATATTTGGTCTTAGGGTATAGTAGGGTTGTAGGAATAGTTGTGTTTATATCATGTTTGTTAGGATTTATTGGATGTGAGTTAATTTTATCGTATTTACATATTGTTATGTGCTCCCTTTCTTTTCCTTGTTGGCATATCTAGCTTATTCTGCTTATGGATTTTTGAGATGAGGGTTCCCAGGAAACAACATCTCTACTTCTCTGAGGTAGTGTTAAGGTCTGCGTACATTCTATCCTCCCCAGACCCCACTTGTAGGATTCCACTGGTATGTTGTTGTTGTTGTTGTTGTTGTAGATTTAACTATTTCATCTAACTTGACTTCCGTAAACAATAGTGTTACATAAAAAAATACTAATGGAGAATGACATTTCTTAAAATAACTAAAAATAAAAATGACAGAACGTAAAAGAAAATATCATTTTTGGGGATCTTGTCAAATAACATATAACTTAAGAATATTAAAAAAAAAATTGATGAAAGAAAACCTTAGAACTCTTATCATATAATTTTCTCTTATCATATATTTTAGGATTCCTTAATTTTTAATTTTTTCCTATTACCATATATTTTAGGATTCTTGATTATTAATTCTCTAATACCTCTTAACATAAATAATTTTCTCTTACCATATACTTTACGATTAATTAATTTTTAAAATATATTTTTCTCTTGCTATATATTTTAGAATTCTTTAATTATTAATTCTCGTAATATCTTACCTTATAATTTCACATTTTCTTTATCGTTGTCTTAAGGCTCATTTTCTTTGACATTGGTTGGGATTTAATATTCCAAATTCATAGTAATATCTTGATCTTTATCCGTATGACTTAGTCCAATTTACTCAGATAACACCATAGTGCCGAATGCTATTGTCACTTATTCTACATTATTAACGACTTTTACAATTTGATATATCCAATTGAATCGTGATCATAATATTTTAATAAACATATATTAACTACACTAATAATTATAGGAATTATATCCCTATTTTATTTTGCTTTATTTTATGTGATATCTTTTATTTTCTTAATTTGTACTAAAAAGAATGTCATCTTATTATAATTAAAAATAATTTAATTTTGAATTTTTTTTATCCTTAATAAAATAATTTAAAACCACATAAATATATAAAAATTATTTATAGACCATAAATTTTCAAAAATAAATTCTTAAATATTGTGGTAGAACAAAGAGTATTATATTAAATAGGCCAGATGAAGTATATGTTATTGTGATTTCACAATATAAGTTTTACATAAACTTTGATAAGTCAATTGTGATAAATTGTAAGACACACAAGAGTTAGAGAAATGAAATTATGTCTTTTTTTCACGAGAAACTTACCAACTTTAATTCTCGAACTCTTTTTCTTAATTATATATTTTAGAATATTTTTTTTCTTATCATTTAAGACTACTTTTTCACATATACAAAGAAAAAGGAAACTTACCAACATTAATATTTTATATATTTATTTTAGAACTCCTTAATTTTTAAGATTATTATTAATCCTATAAAAATAATTAAAATAATTTGAGAAAAAATAGTAAATAATAGTTTAGTTATTGTAAAAAAATTTAATGAAGCATCAAAAGCTCAATCAACATTTTAAGGACTTTCGTGATTTGTGTAATTAATTTTATAAAAATAAATGTAAAACATAAAATGCCTATCAATATTTAAAAATTATTTTAACCAATAATATTTCTATTTCATGTTTTTATTTATGTGCCTGGCACAAGTAACCCTATCAATTATTGAAAAAATCAAATCTACAAACAACAAAATTTTAATAAATACATATTTCAAATCTTTTTATAAAAATTTGAAATTAAAGGAAACCTTTGAAATTGTTGCCTAATACAACTAACAAAGTGAGATAGTGGTACACGATTATGTAATATTCTTGTTTGTTTTTTGCATATAGAATGTTCTACTCACTTTTTTTCCTTATTAAACTACAAACTAATTCTCTACAAAAACAAAAAGCTATTTTGGTAGAAATATTTCTATAAAAATAATTTGAGAAATTTTGTCAAATATGCTCTCATGTTGTCTACTTTGTGAAATGTGTATTATCATAGAAATTAACTCAAGACTTGACAATGTGAGCTCATGCATGCTTGTTGTGGATTTATCAAATTTACTTACTTCTTCGTCACTTCAAAATCATCAAAATCAAAAATCCTAACAAAGAGTAAATATCATATTACAAATGATTAGTCATAAAAAATGGGTTGAAGAAAAGACGAAACACTAAAGTTTAAAAAATTGATATTGCCAAAATATATGTTAATACAATTTTATGGAACTATTGATAATTAAATATGAACAAATATACATGATTATTGATCAATCATATTCAATATTATTTGAAAGGTATAAATTAATAACAATTACGTCCGAAAAATAAGCAGTTGGAATCATGATGTCTTAACTAAGTTAATATGCACCACCATTTATTGAGGTCACAATCACAAGCATAAAATATTTCTTTTGATTTTAATATAATTACTTTATGATAAATTGATAATAACAAAAAAAAAAAAGACGAATTTAATTTCAACTTTACCTTCTTGGTATAGTTTTCGTAGTTGACCAAATCATATGCAGCAAAAAGAAAAAAA
>DF365633.1:3197-22396 GCA_000787875.1 Solanum virginianum
GCAACAATCTTTAAAATGCAATCTGCCCAGATTTTCCAGTATCAACATACTAACATATAGATCTTGTTTTTCATGCAATAAGTGTAACAAATGCATGGATAATTTTACTTACCTTAGCCTTCAAGATCCAAGTTCCTTCATGAATTCTGGAGAGTTTTCTTGTGAGGTGAAGTAGAGAGAAGATGATAGCTTTTAGGAGAAAGCTGAAATTATTTAAAGATGAAAGTGACTAAAGCAGCTTCCACTTCCTTGTTTAAGGGATATTTTGGATGAATTTACTATAGCTCCTTTGACCATTTCTTGACTCATTCTTCCAAGTAGAAATGCTACAGATTGGACCTCATCTTTGGGCCTAAATGGGTTACTAAATTGATGGGCACAAATACGCAGATTTAACTCTTGTATTAGTTAGTTTTATTTTTCTATTGATTATTGTAACCCCCCCCCCTCTTTGGGGAAGTAAGTCGTTAAACTACTCAACTTGCAATCATTGAATTCTCTTGAGTCTATGTATTCCCTTGAGTTCGACCCTAACCTTTGTTAGGTTCTATTTCTAGATAATGACCGCTTTATCCTCAAAAAGGAGGTGTAACTTTGGTGACATCATCTATGTCCCAATTATGTTTTATGATTATGATTTTGATGAAAGATTGGTTATGACAAGAATGTGATCACATAATTGTCTATGATATATCTCTTTGAGCAACTCTGGGTGTTTACACCACTTTGATATATGTGAATGAGCTATTCCTATGCATGAAAGTTTGACTTGAAGTATGATTTGACTTTTTAGCCCAAGTACTAAATTATTATGAAGAATGTTTGGCTTTTAAGCCTATGTATGCATTGAAATGATTTTAAAAGATTTATGCCTCTTTTGAAAGCATGTGTATATATACGTATTCCTATGGGATGATGACTTAGAATCTAGCGGACTTGTGGGAGGGGTCTTAACTCCAAGGGTCTAATACCCAAGGCCCATAACTATGTGCCAACTATAGGTATATGTTGATGAAAATCCTATCTAAAATGGGGGTGCCCGTAAGGAAGGTTAACTCTCTAAAATGGGGGTGCCAATAAGGAGAAGTATAGTTTACCTTTGTAAGTAGACCACCTCTTTACAGGTGAAGGGATTACATCAGGATTCCAAGTAATAGCTTCTTTTGTCTTATATTGTCGGTTGAGGTCACATCCCACTTTATATGAGTATTATTATATTTCATTCATAAAGGATTATATGGAATATCATTATATTATCTTTCTTTGCTATATATCTCTCTTTTTATATTATGTGCCCTTGCCATCTAACATTTACTGCATATTTGGTAAGTCATATGCATTGCATACTCGCATACTTAGTACATCAAATATACTAATGCATAATTTTTACCTACATGATCTAACCATATAGGGACCAGGGATTACTTTATCCACTATTTGATGACTAGATCAGATTTGAGATACTAGTTATGGTGAGAGTCCTATCTTCCAAGGATAAACTGCCATCCTTCTACCTATGATGCTTTTGTTTATGTTAGTTAGCCTTACATACCTCGCTGGACGACCTTGTTATTTACCTTGAGACAACCTTTTATTACTTCAAATATTTATCTACAACATAGTAGGTGATAAAACTATCATTAGCAGCCAATAAATACATCTTGGTAGTCCAAACTCATAACATCTCATAGACTTTTGTACGAATATATGCTTTGTGATATATTTAGAGATTATGATGATGATTACCTATTGGAATGGTTTTATGGATTGATTATGAGTATTATGATATGAATTTATGCTATGATGTGGAAGATCCTAAGTCCCGTATTGCCCCCATAGAGTGAGTCATATGTACTTGCCCCTTAGTCTTTACATGCTAATTGTTATGTGATTCCATGTTAATCTCTATCCCTATGACATCCCCCATAGCATGAGTCCTACTTTCCTGTTCCTTAGAACTATGTGTTAACTATTTTATATATGCTTCAGATTTGATGATGTGTGAATGGATGCTATAAGGCTTGTTTAGGAACTGTCGGGTTTCCATTTGCCATGTCACTCCTAAACCCTAGGTCCAAGTTATGACACCCTTGAAGCATGACTTATGTAACACCCCATACATTGAAAAATTGGAATTTTGATTAGAAAAAGAGTTGCAGAAATCTGATTCTGACTGGAATATACAAGCCCATCTATGGTTTGTAGTTTGATTCATAGGTCATAGACAGGACTCATTGATGGGCACAAGACTTGGTGAAACTTTGAAAACATGATATCAGTGCATGAGGCAATTCTTGATTCGTACATGGGATTATGAGTCGTAAATAGTGATTGTAAATAGGGTCAACGAGGGGTAAATTTTTCCATGTCTAGGAGACATTTATGAGTGCTATCTATGACTTGTAAAAGGAATTACGGTTCGTAAAGAGGGTTTTGTGGATGGTGTTCAGAGACCCTTTTCAGTGGTAAAAAATGTAACTAGGACAAAACCTGCAAACCACGAGCCATAGTTCAAACTATGATTCATAGATTATTGTCATGGTTGGTGTCCAACAGTTTTTGAAGAAGGACTTTTTGGTCATTTCCTACCCTACTAGTCCCTAATCTACGTCATTTTGACCCCCTAACTGTCCCAAACTCCCTTAAGTCTAATTAAATCCTTCCGATTCTCATTCTTCACCAAAATTCTCCAAAATGTTTTAAAAGGCTTTTCTCTTTCAAGACTCTCCATTGAAGTGCATAGGGTTCCAAGTTTTATAGCCCCATATGTTAGAAAGTTGGAAAGTGGAAAAGTTGTAAGAAAACTAGTTCTGGACAGATAGTATGAGCCAATCTACGACTTGTGGTTTGTTCTAGGGTCATAGATAGCCCTCGTACTTTGGGTGTGTGTCGTAGTAAAATTTTGGAATTTGGAAGTTGAGTTTACGAGCAGACAACACGAGAATTATGGAAATGGGCCATTTGGAAACTTAAAAATTTGGCAAATGTTGAGGGATACTATGAGGGGATCTTATGGATCCTGGTCCATTTTACGAACTGTAATTAGCTTCGTGGTTAGGCCCTGAAGAAGTGAAAATTTTTATGTTTTGAAGAGTGATGTGCTGCCAAAATATAACACTTTTGATACATTAAACTTGAAATTTTGTGTATTCTCTAGCGATAATTAGTAGATTTGATGTTGTTTTTGTTGTTTTTAAAGGATTATTGGATTTGAGGTGTTTTTGTAGGGCTGTTGAGTTTTGCAGCTTTTTGGCTTTGTAAAGAGATCACCTACGGGCTGTGGTTTGATTCACAAGCTATAGGTGGGCGTTCATGGTTCAGAGTTGAAGAGATTTTCTGAAGTTGAGATAATGATTAGAAGGACAGGGCATGGTTCATTCCACAACCAGTGGTCTTGATCGTGGTTCAGATTTCAGGAAGTTAAAGGACGAAGAAGACCATGAGTCATGGTCCAAAATATGAGCTGCGGGTGAAGTCTTGTACATCTATCACAAATTTCAGTAGTGCAGTCCACTATACCCCGACGACGAGCCATGGATACTTTGATCGGCCATAGATTGGCTCATGGTCGAACTCAAATCTAATTTTTTGAATCTATTTTGGATTTAATTTTTATGTCTATAAATAGTGTTTTTATTTGTTTTTTTTGATGTGTAGACTAGTACAGAATATAATATTTTAGTTTTGAGTTTGTTCTTGGAGTATTGAGAGACAAAAACATCTTGTTCTTATTTTAGATTTTCGTGTTGCAATTCAAGTGGATATTTTGGATTTTACAATCTTTAACTATTCATTGCAAGTATTTAAGTATGAAAACATCAAACATGATTTCATCATCTACAACAAACATGAATAGCTAAATCCATAACTACGGTTGTGGGAACAATGAAGAATTAACAAAGTAAAAACTGAATAATTTATAATTCTTAGAAAGTGTGCATGCATGTATTATTTATCTCTTCATTTTGATTGCTTTTTAATGGTTGTGAATATTAGAACTCACCTTATTCTTACTTGTTGGACCAAGGGGATAATGAATGGAAAAAGGGATAAATAATAGGATTTAATATGATTACACTAATCTAATTAGCTTAATCGGACCAAGAGATAGCTAAACTGGGACAAAGGTAAGAGTTTGTAATACGACACCGGTGGACAAACCATGTTGCATGGTGAAATTCATCTATTTGCTAGACCTAGGACTTAGGTGAACAAAACTTACCAGTTCTGCATACTACACACTAGAAAATTTTATAATTATGATGTTATATTGCGTTAGGAATTCATGGGGACACAATACCCTAGATATCTTGTCTCACTGAATTCGTAATGCATCCTAATTATTCTTACAATATATTTTAGTTATTATTTTTACATCATAAACCCTCCCCCCTTCGAAAATAAGTTGGTTAATTTCTTGAGTTGCTTTAATTATTCCAAATGTAGATCATATTCCTTGTGAGATTGACCCTAACCATTGTTAGATTCTATATTTGAACAACGACCACTTATACTTCAATTGGGAGGCATTTGGGCATGATCAAATTTTGGCACAATTGTTGGGGAGTATGACTTTTAGACTGGTTTGGTTAGAGTAATTAGAGAATTAGTCCTTATTTTTTTATTTTACATATTTTTGTTGTTTTTATTTCTTTTTTAGCATATAAGGTATAGTTATACCCAATACCCGTAGTCGAGGCAATCCCTTAACTCCATACTATCATAAGATACAAAGAACGTTGAAAAGAATGGTCCAAGACAACATAAATAATGATGCAAATGATGCATTTAATTTACATGAGCAAAATCCACCACCACCACCACCATGTATGGTGGACAATGAACCACTACTAGATCAGCAAGCAGAAGTGGCTATGTGGAATCAATATAGACTTGATCCAACGATAGTGGATGTTATAGGATCCATCATGTTACCTCCACTGCCACTGGATACTAAGTTCATTATCTCGAGTAGGTTGTTGCAAATATTGCAACATAGAGGGTTGTTCTAAGGTTTACCCTCAGAGGATCTACATAACCATCTATAAAATGTTGTCTTTCTTAGCAAGAGTATGATGGAAAATCAAAATTTATCCATGGATGTCATTGGGCTCTGTGCCTTCCCATTATCTCACACCGATGAAGCAATAATATGGTTACCAGAACTTTCATACAGTTCAATAGCCACATGGAGAGATATGCAAAAAACCTTTTTGGATAGGTATTTCCCCAAGAAAAGATACTACATCCCATTTACTAAGCAAGTAAAGCCCTTAATGTAGCTCAAAAGAATTATACTATCACAAAGTAAGAGTTACTCGCAGTGGTCTTTGCATTTGAGAAGTTCAGGTCATATTGTTGGGAACCAAACTCATTATGCATACAGATTACTCAGGGTTGAGGTACTTGATAGCGAAGAAGGATGTAAAGCCAAGGTTGATATGATGGGTACTACTTCTTCAAGAATTTGACTTCAAGGTTACTAACAGAATAGTGCATATCTAGAATCAAGGATGATTCTACGTCTAAGTTTGAAGATGGATTGGTGATTAATGATGCATGCTCTTATGAGAGAGTATTGGCTGTATCACATGACTTGATACTATGGTTTATGGGTTTTGCCAACTTCCTAGTCAATGTTGTAGGGCACCTAATATGACTTTCCACCAATGCCAAAAGTTCATATCTAACATGAGAAGTTCTTTTAGGATAAACCATATTTGTTTTGTTTGTGCAAATGGGATTATTCATCATCGCATTCCTGAGGGTGAGATGATGAGCATTCTTGAGGCTTGTCATTCCTCATTAGACGGTGGGCATCATAGTGGTATTCAAACAACATATAAGATCTTGCAGTGTGGCTGCTATTAACGAACTATTCACTAAGATGCCCATGACTATGTCAAGACGTGTGCCAAGGGCCAAAGAGAAAGGTGGAATTTCCCAAAAGCATGAGCTCCCTCTTAATCGGTTATTGAGTTGTTTGATGAATGGGGTATAGACTTCATGGGGCTGTTCATCAGTTTTTATGGGAATAAGTATATCTTGGTTGTTGTAGACTATGTTTCTATTTTCGATTCCTAACAATGAAGGTAAGAGTGTCATAACATTTTTCAAGAGGAACATCTCTCACGATTTAGTACTCCTTGAGCAATCATAAGCAATGGAGGTTTTCACTTTTGTAATAGGTTATTCAAACCTCTACTAGAGAAGTATGAGGTGAGACATAGTGTTGCAACTTATTATCATCCCCAAAGAAATGGGCAAGTTGAGGTATCTAATAGGGAGATTAATTGGTTACGAAAGCTAGATGGTGCACCATGGGCGTACTAGATTGCATTCAAGACTCCTATAGGTATGTCTCTTTACCAACTTATTTTTGATAAAGCTTGTCACTTACATGTAGAGCTTGAGCACAAGGTTGTGTAGGGGCTCAAGAAGCTAAACTTGGAGTGGAATAATTTTATGAATTCGAGGCTAAGCCAATTCATCAAACTTAATGAGTTTTGATAGAGGGCATATGAGAGCTCAACATTGTACAAGCAAAGGATGAAGCTGTATCATGATCCTTGCATTAGGCACTGTCAGTTCGTGCTAGGAGACTTGGTTCTATTGTTCAATTCTAGACTGAGACTATTTCCTGGCAAACACAAGTCTAAGTGGTTGAGACAAGGTCACATGTGTCTTAAACCACGGGGCTATGGAGTTAGAAAACAATGATGGTACAAGGTTCAAAGTCAATGGTCAGGGAATCAAACTATACTTTGGCAACACTAATGAAATCGAGACAATTGAAGTAGGGACACTTGGTGAAGTCTGAGTAAACAAGTAGTCTATCTCATGTCGCAACATTAAATCAGGCGCTACTTGGGAAGCAACCCAAGATTGTATCTTTATTTTCCTTGTAATTGTGTTTTGTGTTAGTTTTTGGCCTCATAGGTAGTTGCAATTTGCCTTGTATTTTGGAACTCACAGTTAGGAAAGTTATAAGGTAACATTTTCGAAATTATTGGAAAATGAAATTTTGATACGGTTGCTCTAAAATTGAGGTTAGACCCATTTCCCACTCAATTTTGTCCCCCTGATCATGAATATGAAGTTGGATTTTTGATATCACGAACAAATTTTGAGATATATAGAAATTACGATTATGGAGATTTCTGAGACACATTTTCGGGCACTTTTTGGGGTGTTTCAATATCTCCCCCTTGGTTCATTCATCCTCGAATGTCAAAAAAAGTATATGAGAGAAATAATCAAGATGAGTTCAGCCTAACACATGAATACAACAATGTACTCAAACATCATTTTAAAATTTCAACCTAAGTGTCAAAAATCACCATGAACTTGTCAACATAAATATCAATGCATGAAATGACATACAGGCTGAAACATAAGACTTGAAATCACATAAGGGACTTGAATTAATACCCTATGCTTATGTAGAATGGAAGAGATAGGGATATCACTTTTGCATGTTCCCCTCGGCTTCCTATGTGGCACTTTCAACTTGTTGGTTTCTCCAAAGAACCTTGATAGAAGCAACATCCTTGTCTCTCAACCTCTTCACTTATCTATCAAAAATTTCTACAAGAACCTCTTCAAATGTCAAATTTTCTTCAACAACATCCACAACATCAAGAGTCACAATGGCACTTGGGTCACCCACACACTTCCTCAACATAGACACATAAAGGAGCAGGTGATCCATATTCATATCATTGGGAAACTCCAAGACATATCACACCTTACCAATCCTCCTCAACACTCTATAAGGACCAACAAATCTTGCACTCAATTTACCCTTCTTACTAAAATGAACCACACCCATCATGGGTGAGTCCTTCAAATATACCCAATTGTTAATCTTAAATTCATGATCTCTTCTCCTCACATTGGCATAAGAATTTTGTCAAATTTAGGATGTTTTCAACCTTTTCCTTATCATCCTCACCTTTTACATAGGCTCTATGGAAACAAAAACAAAAAAAGTTCTTGAAAATATGCCTCGAAAGTGCCCGAAATTGTAATTTGCATATATCTCAAAATTCATACGTGATATAAAAAATCTGACTTCATATTCTCAATCAGGGGAAACAATTGAATGGACAATGGGTCTAATCTTGATTTTAGAGCCGAATCAAAATTATAATTTCCCAAAATGCAATTTCCAGTGAGCTCTGTGCGCCCCTGGAGCGAGCAGGACATGCAGATGTATATTTTTTTACTATTTTTGTTGGTCGGTCCAAGGCCTTTGGGTCTTGGGCCTAAGTCTTTCCATGCATAAAAATACCTATATTTAGCATATTTCACCTTCATATCATACAAGACATTCCCCAATACAGAGAAATATTTCACCCAAAATTCAAGTGCCGAGTCTCATTCCAGAACTTAAGGATTTCATTCAAGCTTCAAGTTCTCACCTCAATCTTCATCAAGGAATTCTCCAAAGTTAAGGTATGTGGGTTTCAACAATTGGGTCCTTTCACCCATGGTGCCTAAGCTTCCTATTGACATAAATTGTATGATTCTAAGTTGATTTACTTAAGAGTCTTACTTACCATCAATTTGACTGTGAACTATATTGGGGTTTCATTAATGTGTGACTATTTTAGCGTGTTTTGAGCTATGAATCTAATATCTATGATGTGTTTTAAGGAGGGGTTTCAATGCATTTTACCAAGGTGGCATTACCAAGTGTTGGTGGATTGATTCACTTCAGGTTTTCTTGCATGATTTTACTCTTGAATTACATAATTTTACACTAGCATTACACACCTACCAAGTATTTGATAAAATGTCCAATTAGGATTCTTGAGCTATTAGTGATCCATTGCATGATCTATGGCTTGAATGATTTTTTGATGATGAAAGGAAGATATACATGTGTTGATTTCATGAAAAGTATCTATAGTATTGCAAGTTGACCGCACCATGTTGAGGGGGTGCTATGCCTCAATCACCATGGATGGTAGGGTGAGACAACCATCAACAAAATTGAGGGGTTGATACCTCAATCAACATGGATAGTAGGGGAGACAACCATCAACCAATTGAGAGGTTGATACCTCAATCACCATGGATAGTAGGGTGAGACAACCATAAACCAAATTGAGGGGTTGATACCTCAATCACCATGGATGGTAGGGTGAGACAACCATAAACCAAATTAAGGGGTTGATACCTCAATCACCATGGATAGTAGGGTGAGACAACCATCAACCAATTGATGGGTTGATATCTCAATCACCATGGATGGTAGGGTGTGACAACCATCAACAAATTGAGGGGTTGATACCTCAATCACCTCTCTAAGGGGGTGGTAGGCCTTGGATATGATGGTCTCTTACTACACATGCAATATATTCTATGTAAACATGTTTACTTCAAGCATCATTCATGCGTGCAATATTGCAATATGCTCATTTATTGCCTAATTATGCATTTTAAATGTGTTTGCTATCTCTTGTTGCATTTTATCTTACATACTTTGTACATTCAAATGTACTAACGTATACTCTATGCCTACATGATCTTACCATGTAGGAACTGGATCCCCCCACGATCATCCTCATCCTCCCCATGGCTAGTACTATCTTCTCAAGCAAGTTTGGTGTGTTCTCAACTCCTGGGATGATATCTCTTGTTCTTATGTTATGTAAAGACTTTCGTTATCTATTTGTAAGCTTTTGACTATGAGGGTGAGTTCAGAAAGTTATCTTGGCCCCCACTCAATTCTATGTGTAGAGGTGTTGTTGGACAAGTTATGTAATGATGCTATAAGCTTGATTCTCTTTGAATTTTTTGACATTTTTATGATATGAAAGACTTCCCTTAGTCCCTTTGCCCTTATTCTATTCTTTTATTGTTGTTTAATTGCTTCCACAACCAAGGATGTGTAATGATATGTTAAGAGGCTTGATTTGGGTCTATTCAGGTTTTCCTTTCGTTGTGTCACGTCTAGGCCCTAGGTTTGGGTCATGAAAAACTTGGTATCAGGGCACTAGGTTGCTAATGGTCCTCGGCATCCTACACGCACATTGATTAGAGTCTTATTAATGATTGTGTTATCTACCACAACTATGAGTAAGAGGCTATGAGATATTTTAGGAAATGTTTCCCTTCTTCATGATCTATGTCGTGCTATAGTAGTTAGGTAAGGTTTCCCCTCTAATGAATATTCTTTGCTATTTTTAGATCATGCTTAACATAAGAGGAAGAAGAGCCCGCACACCAAGGAACAACCGACTCATGGAAAGCTCTGGGATGCTCTGGAATATCGTGCCGCCATGTTAATAGGTGACATGGACTTGTCCCGCCTTATGACCTATGCTGAACAATTAGAAGGGGAGAAGTTGAGGAAGAGGAGGAGTAGTGAGGCCAAGAGGGCTCGTTTTGATGGAAAGTTCCAAGGTCCCAAAGGTGGACGGTTTCATCAAGGCCAAGGGTCCTTTCATCTTCCATGTGGGAGATTTGCTAATGACTACCCAAACCCCCAAAGAGGTGGTTGTGTGGTGCCTAGATGTAACGTGTCCAAGATATGGTAGAGGCCATGATGGGCCATGTTTGAGGGACACTAATGCTTGCTATAGTTATGGGGAAGTGGGCCACAAGAAGGTTGATTGTCCTGGGAATCAAAAAAAGGGTAAGTATGTTTTTCCATAAGGCTGGGGTGCTAATGTGATTACTTTGGGGGAGAGGAGGCTAACAAGGTGGTTCCCCAAGGCATAATTGGTTCTATGTGCTACAAGGGAGACAAGGGATTGATGAGGTGCCCGATGTCATCACTGGTATGCTAAAAGTCTTTAATTTTGATGTGTATGCATTGATAGACCCGGATGCCATTCTTTCTTTTATTACTCCTTTTGTGGCCAAAAAGTTTCATGTTTAGCCCAAATTATTGTGTGAGTCTTATGAGGTGTCTACTCCTATTAGTACATCTATTGTTGCTAAAAAGGTCTATAGAAATTATACCATTTGCACTTGCATAAACTATTGCCTTGTGATCTTGTTGAGTTTGATATGGTGGATTTTGATGTCATTCTTGGGATGGAATGGTTGCATGCATATTATGCCTCTATCGATTGTAGAACCTGTAGGGTCAAATTCCAATTCCAAATGAACCCATCGTTAAGTGGGAGAGTCATGATGTGGTGGTCAAAGGTAGGTTTATCTCTTGTATTAAAGCCTAAAAGTTGATTTCTAAGGGGTGTCTCTATAATCGTCCTTCCTATAGAGTCGGTTCCAGTGGTAAATGAGTTTCTTGATGTCTTCCCTAATGATGTTCCCAGTGTTCCTCTTGAAAGGGAAATAAAATTTGGTATTGACCTCCTTCCTGATACTTAACCCATTTTTATTCTTCCTTAATGTATGGCCCCGTCGGAGTTAAAGGAGTTGAAAGAGCAATTGAGGGACTTATTGGGGAAGGGTTTTATTAGGCCTAGCCAATCACCTTGGGGTGTACCGGTGTTGTTTGTAAAGAAAAAGAATGGGTCCCTTAGAATGTATATTAACTACGGGGAACTTAATAGGGTCACCATAAAGAATAAGTATCCTTTACCAAGGATTGATGATTTGTTTGACCAACTTCAAGGGGCTAGCCACTTCTTTAAGATTGATCTTCAGTCCGGGTATCATCAAGTGAAGGCGAGGGAGTGTAACATTCCCAAGATGGCCTTTCGGACTAGGTATAGGCATTATGAGTTTGTTGTTATGTCTTTTGGGTTGACCAATGCACCGACCATCTTTATGGATCTTATGAATAGGGTCTTTAAACCCTACCTTGATTTGTTTTTGGTGGTTTTCATTGACAATATCTTGATCTATTCCCATAGTGAGGAGCATCTAGGTCATTTGAAGGTGGTGCTACAAAAATTAAGGAAAGAGAAGTTGTATGCTAAATATGAGAAGTTTGATTTTTTGTTGAAAGAGGTTGCCTTTCTAGGTCATGTGGTATAGGGGGATAGTATTAAAGTGGATCCTAAAAAGATGGAGGTGATTAAAAATTGGCCTAGACCTTTGACTCCATCGGATATTAGAAGCTTCTTGGGCTTAGCGGGTTATTATCAGAGGTTTTTGAATGGGTTCTCTTCCATTGCTTCTCCTATGACTAAGTTGACCCAAAAGAAGGCTAATTTTGTATGGACCGTTGAGATTACTACTAGAGATTTGTGAATGGGTTCTCTTTTATTGCTTCTCCCATAACTAAGTTGACCCAAAAGAAGGCTAAGTTTGTGTGGATTATGTTATGAGTGTGTATTATCATCCCGATAAGGCTAATGCTATGGCAGATGCTTTGAATAGGGTATCTATGAGTAACCTAGCTCATGTTTATGATAAGGGCTAAGAGGTGGCTAGAGAGGTCCATCGGTTAGCTAGATTAGTGGTTAGGTTGGAAGAGGTTAATAATGGTGGTATTATGGTTATAAATTGTTAAAAATCTTCCTTGTTTGATGAGGTAAAAGCAAAGAAAGTTCTTGACCCCTCCTTATTAGAATTGAAGGCCTTGGTGAGTTAGGGCAAGGTTGAGGTTTTCTCCAAGGGGGAGATGGTGCCCTTAGGTACCAAGGTAGGTTGTGTGCCTAATGTTGATTGCTTGAGAGAGAAGATTGTTGATGAGACTCATAATTCTTCCTATTCTATCCCCTCCGGTTGTACAAAGATGTATAGAGATTTGAAGGATGTGTTTTGGTGGGGAAGCATGAACATTGCCAAATTTGTATCTGGTTGTCATAGCTGCCAACAAGTCAAAGCCGAACAACAAAGGCTGGGTGGCCTAACCCAAGATATAGAGATTCCTACTTGGAAGTGGGAGCGAATTTACATGGATATTGTGGTTGGGTTGCCTAAGACTAGAAAGAGTCTTGATTCTATTTGGATTGTGGTTGATAGAATGAGAAAGTCGGCTCATTTCCTACCAGTTAAGACTACTTATGGCGCTGAAGACAATGCCCAATTGTACGTTCATAAGTTAGTTAGATTGCATGGGGTGCTCTTGTCTATCATATCGAATCATGGTGCTCAATTCACTTCACACTTTTGGAGGTCCTTCTAAAGAGGTCTTAGTATCAAGGTTAAGCTTAGTATGGCCTTTCACCCTCAAACGGATGGCCAAGCAGTGAGAACTATCCAAACTCTTGAGGATATGCTTAGAGCTTGCGTTTTGGAGTTTAAGGGTAGTTGGGATGATCATCTTCCATTGATTGAGTTTGTTTATAATAATAGCTATCATTCTAGCATTGATATGGCTCCTTTTGAGGCTCTCTATGGTAGATGTTATAGGTCCACGGTTGGATGGTTTGAGGTAGGAGAAATGGCTTTGTTGGGTCTAGATCTGGTCATGGAGTCCATGGAAAAGGTAAGGTTGATTAGGGAAAGGTTGAAAATAGCCCAAAGTCATCAAAAGTCCTATGCGGATGTGAGAAGAAGGGATCTTGAATTTAACGGTGATTGGGTCTATTTGAAGGTTTCACCCATGAAAGGTGTGGTTTATTTTGGTAAAAATGGTAAATTGAGACCAAGATATCTGGGTCCTTGTAGGGTGTTGAGGAGGGTTGGCAAGGTAGCCTATGATTGGAGTTTCCTAGTGAAATGGAATTGGTTCATCTGGTATTTTATGTATCCATGTTGAGGAAATGTACGGGTGACCCGAATGCTATTGTCCCATTGGATATTGTGGGTGTTGCTGAAGACAACTTGACATATGAAGAGGTTCCAATAGAGATCTTGGATAGACAAGTGAAGAGGTTGAGGAACAAGGATGTGGCTTCCGTTAAGGTCCTTTGGAAGAATCTTAGGTTCCGGTAGAAATTTTGGGTTAACAAGTGAAGAGGTTGAGGAACAAGGATCTAGCTTCTGTAAAGGTCCTTTGGAGAAACCATCAAGTCGAAAGATCTACATGGGAAGCCGAGGCGGACATGCAAAAGCGATATCCCTATCTCTTCCGTTCTACTCAAGCCTAAGGTACTAATCTAAGTCCCCTACATGTATTTTGATGCTGACATGCAAAAGCGATATCCCTATCTCTTCCATTCTACTCAAGCCTAGGGTACTAATTCTACGTCTTCTATGTGGTTTCATGTCTCATGTATCAGCCCTATGTGTCATTTGCATGCATTCATGTTTCTGTTGACAAGTTCATGGTGATTATGACACTTATGTTGAGACTTTTGAAACCATGTTTAAGTGCATTATTGCATTCTTGTTGGGGCTGATTTCTTCATAATTACTCTTCTTATGTATGCTTCTTTGACATTCGGGGATGAATGTTCCTAAGGGGGAAATATTGAAACGACCCCCAAAAAAGTGCCCGAAAATGTTCCTCGAGAAACGATAACGAAAAAGTGCCTGAAAATGTGCCTCGAAATGCTTGAAATTTTAAATTTCACATATCTCAAAATTCGTTTGCTATTTTGACTTAATATTCTTGTTCAGGAGTCAAAATTAGGTGAAAAAGGGTCTAACCCCTATTTAAGAGTGAAATATTAGCAATTATGAAATTCCAAAAGTGCAATTTCTAGTGGGATTTTTGCATCGCCTCTGCAATGCGCCTCTGTACATTTTGGGGACTATTTTTTTTAGTTCGGTCCAAGACTTCTAAGTCTTGGACCTAAGTGTTTCCAAACGTGTTTTTACCCATACTTAGCCTTATTTGACCCTCATATCATTCAAACACTTAACCATATTTTCATGCCCAAAATTCAAGTCCCAAATCCTCATCCTAAGCTAAGGTTTTCCTTCAAGGTTCTTCTTCAAGCTTAAAGCCTCCATCTCCAATCTTCACCAAGTTCATCTCTAAGCAAAGGTATGCGGGTTTCTTTTATGAGTTCCTTTCACCTATGATACCCAAGCCTCCTTTTACTCAAATTGCATGATTTAAAATTGATTTACAAATGGGTCTTCCTTATTGTGAAATCCACTGCACACTATGTTAAAGCTATGTACAGTTGTGACTATTTTGCCATGTTTTGAGCTATAAATCTTTGATCTTTTGTAAGATTTAAGGAGGGGTTTTGATGTATGTTGCTTGAGGGTGTTGCAAGGTGATGATTGATCGTTTTACAATGGATTTTCTTGCATGATTTTATCTCTATATTTCAAGGTTTTATACTAGCATTACACACCCACTAAGTGTTTGATAAAATGTCCAGATGTGGTTTCTTGAGGAGTTGAAGGTCTAAAGCATAAGATTTGATATGAATAACTATATGATAATGAAATGAGCTTATTTATATGATATACTCTATGTAAGGTGTTGCATTAGATCATACCCAATCTAGGGGGATAAGAGCCCGGGTAACCAAGGTGGGGGTTTGTACTCATCAACCATGTGAGGGGTTTGTACTTCACCACCGTTATGATAAGGTGTGATTATCATCAACCATGTGAGGGGTTTGTACCATAAAACCACCAAGGGGTTTGTACCTTGAATAGCTAGCTTTGTCACTTCTACACATATGATATCCTATCTGAGTATGAGTTACTTAAGCATGTTTACTTAAACATTGATCATGCATGCGATATTGTTATATTGTGCCTGTTGCTTAATATTATGCATTTTGATTATAATACTTATCTATTGTTGCATTGAATCCTACATACTTAGTACATTCAAACATACTAATGCATACTCTTGCCTACATGATATCACCATGTAGGAACCGGAGCCCAAGTTGATCATCCTCCTCCATGTGGCTAGTTCGGTGCTACTCAAGCTAGTTGGTGAATCCTCCACTTTGGGGACCTTCATCAACACTCTCTTATTATGTATTGAGACACTCTTCTTTATGTTCAATTTGACTATGAGGGTGACCCCAGTTGCTTTGTCTTGGCCCCCACTCTTATCTATGTAGTAGAGGTGGTTGTTGAACATGTTATGTATCTATGATATGAGTTTGATTCTTGTCACTTGACTATGATATTGTGCAAGCTTTTCCCTTAGCCCCTATTCTTTCTCTCTAATGTTTTTATACGCTTCTACGACCAATGATATGTAATGACAAGTTAAGAGACTTGTTGGGGTTCTTTCGGGTTCCCCATTCATCATGTCACGTCTAGGCCCTAGGCTTGGGTTATGACAAACTTGGTATCAAAGCGCTAGGTTGATAGATCCTCGGAATCCAACCCACCACATCAATTAGAGTCCTATTCATAGTTGTGAAGAGTACCATGACTATAAGTAGGAAGCTATGAGACATTTTAGGAAATATTTTCCTTCTTCATATTCTACATCATGCTATAGATTTGTAGTGAGTTTTCCCCCTAACGATTGTTCATTGCTATGCTACATCATGCCAAACACTAGAAGAAGATAGCCCCAAACTCCTGAGAAGCAACCTACCAATGGTAAGCTCCGGGATGCTTTCACTATCCTTGCCCAAGTTGTGGCCAACCAAGTTGACCAAGGGGCCCAAGCCCCTCATGCTACTACCCCAAGAGCTAGGGTAAGAGACTTCATGAGGATGAACCCTCTAGTATTCTATGGGTTAAAGGTGGATGAAGATCTACAAGAGTTCGTTAATGAGATCTACAAAATCTTGTATATCATGGATGTTAGGTTGAACGAAAAGGCAGAGTTGGCGGTGTACCAACTCAAAGGGGTAGCTCAAATATGGTATGACCAATGGAAGGGTGAGAAGGGGATTGGTGATGTGGTGCTTTGGGAGGAGTTCAAATTGGCCCTCCTTAGTCGGTTTTTCACTCTTGAGCTATGGGAAGTTATATTGGTGGAGTTTATGAACTTGAAACAAGGTGTTATTTGTGTGAGGGAGTATGCCCTCAAGTTTAATCAACTTTCAAAGTATGCTCCTCATTTAGTGGTCGATCCTAGATCTGGGATGAATAAGTTCATGATGGGGGTCTCCAACTTGGTAAGTGAAGAATGCCGATCCTTCATGCTAATTAGTGACATGTACTTGTCTCAATTCATGACCTATGCCGAGCAAATGGAGGAGGAGAAATTGAGGAAGAGAAGGGGGCATGAGGCCAAGAGGGCAGGATTTGAGGGTAAATTCCAAAAGAGTGCTAAATTTCGTCAAGGCCAAGGGCCTTCTCATGCTACTAATAGGGGTTTGCCAATGACTTCCCTAGGCCTCAAGGTGTTTGTGGGGTGGCTCCTCTTGATGTGTGCTCTAAATGACCTTCCCAGTGTCCCTCCTGAAAAGGAGATAAGATTTTGGCATAGATCTCCATCCCAATACTCAACTTATCTCCATTCCCCCTTACCGTATAGCCCCGACAGAGTTGAAGGAGTTAAAGCAACAATTGAAAGATTTTGTTGGAAAAGAGATTTATTAGACCAAGTCAATCACCTTGGGTTGCTTCGGTGTTTGTGAAAAAGAAGGATGGGTCACTTAGAATATGCATTGACTACCGACAACTCAATAGAGTCACCATCAAGAATAGGTATCCTCTTCCAAGGATTGATGACTTGTTTGACCAATTTCAAGGGCTAGCTTTTTCTCTAAGATTCATCTTTGGTCCGGGTGTCATCAAGTGAGGGTGAGGGAGTGTGATATTCCCAAGACAACCTTCTGGACTAGATATGGGCATTATGAGTTTGTTGTGATGTCGTTTGGGTTGACCAATGCACCAACCATCTTCATGGACCTAATGAATAGGGTCTTCAAACCTTACTTTGATTCCTTTGTTGTGGTTTTCATTTATGATATTTTGATCTATTCTCATAGTAGGGAGGAGCATATGAGTCATTTGAGGGTTGTGTTGCAAATATTGAGGGAGGAGAAATTGTATGCCAAATATGACAAGTGTGATTTTTTATTGAAGGAGGTTGCATTCTTGGGTAATGTGGTGTCGGGGGATGGTATAAAAGTGGATACTAAGAAAAATGATGTGATTAAAAATTGGCCTAGACCATTGACCCCGTTGGATATTAAGAGCTTCTTGGGCCTAGCGGGTTATTATAGAATGTTTGTGAATGGGTTCTCCTCCATTGCTTCCCCTATGATAAAATTGACTCAAAAAAAGGTTAAGTTTGTGTAGACCGATGAGTGTGAGAGGAGCTTCCAAACATTGAAAGACAAGCTTATGTTCGCTCCTATATTGTCACTAGTTTGTGTGGATCGACCAATGTGAGAGGAGCTTCCAAACATTGAAAGACAAGCTTCTGTCCGCTCCTATATTGTCACTACCAGATGGGTTTGAGGAATTTATCGTGTATTTATGATGCTTCCCGGGTTGGTTTTGGTTGAGTGTTGATGCAAAATGGTAAGGTTATAGCTTATGCTTCTAGACAACTCAAAGTACATGAAAGAAATTACCCTACCTATAGTCTAGAGTTAACCATCGTTGTGTTTGCATTAAAGATTTGGTGTCATCATTTGTATAGGGTGTATGTTGAAGTCTTCATCGATCATAAGAGCCTCCAATATGTCTTCACTCAAAAGGATCTTAACTTGAGGCAAAGAAGATGGCTAGAACTTCTTAAAGACTATGATATGAGTGTGCACTATCATCCAGGTAAGGAAAATATGGTGGCGAATGCCTCGAGTTGGGTGTCTATGGGTAGCTTAGCTCATGTAGATGGTGGTAGGGAGATGGCTAGGGAGGTGCATCAATTGGCTAGATTATGTAACACCCCACACACACTATAAGTATTTGTACTATACATATGAAACATGATATGGACTTTCAAATTAGTGCCAATTTTAAAAGTGTTTGCATCTAGCGTTAAAGGGCGACATGTGTATCTAAAGTTTAAGGAAGTTCTATGTATACATGTTTTGTATCAAAATAAGAGGATTAAGACCCTAAACAAAGGAAAACAATTGAGGTGCTTGTAGGACAAGCTTCAAGTGACCTTAAGGCTTCTTTGGCAAGTCCTACATGTGCGGGTAAAGGTAAGTAGGTTTACGCATGTGTTTGGTATGGTTTCCCTATGAAAAACAAGAGAGTATGCTGGTTGTGTTGATGCTGAAATTTCTGGACAGAATGTGTTGTTGATGTTGTTGTGTACTTCGTAGAAATTGTCCATTTCCAATTATGAATAAAGTCTGTGTTACGAGTATATCTTTGGCCCATGTTTTAGAACTATAAGTAGGCTGTATTTACAGTCCAACATGATGGAAGAAAAAGGCCCAACTACATTCTACAATTTTTAACCAATTAGGCCAAAATAAAAGAAGGAAAATCTGCACATAGGCAGCCCAAGATCCATCTGTTTGGAGCCCAAAAAGGCCCAT
>DF365632.1:1015-18100 GCA_000787875.1 Solanum virginianum
TCCGAAACTTTCCGATAATACCCCTTTGGTCCTGAATTTTCAAAATAATTTCAACATACCACAATACAGGTTCTAACATTAACTCAAGAGGGGACTATCTGAAGTAATGGTTCCATCCTCATCTACGCTTAGCGATGTAGTTAATGAGTGTGAGTGAGACTCACACTTACCCATTTTAGTGCTTGATACTCCTCCCAAGGCTCAACTCATAAGACTTCTCATCTCAATTAGCCTCATGGAGGCACTCATTAACTCAATCAGTCTTATGGAGACTCCCATTATTTCATCAACTCAAACTCTAAAGTACTCTATTATTTTCAGGGACTTTAACTTATCTCAATTAACTCAATTCTTATTTAAGAACTTAAGGACTCAAATCATCATTTTAGAAGAAGTCATTTAGATAGAACTCAAGAACTCAATTATGAAGACTCATAGGATCATGAAACTCAATTAACTCAACCTCATACTCACATCAAGATTTCCATCAACATACTCTAGTCAAGGCTCTAGACTCCATCCCTAGGTTCATTCATGCATGTTATCACAAATCAACATATAGGGTTTATACAATATCTCATGTAAAGTATTCAATTCAAGAAAACAAGTTTATGATGATCATTTACATATGAAAATACATGTAGTAGATATAAGTTTCAAGAAAGTATGTCAAGAAACATATATGGGCACACATGGACTCTCAACTCCTCTATTACCATCAATGGGCCACATGGGAGAACAATCCCATACTTTAGTTTAGGCTTACATACTAAATGTGAAGCTTTTGACAATCAATCCTCAAGAACTCTCCTCGAACACCTCAATTCCTCGCTCCTCTTCTCTTCTCTTTAGCCCTAGTCTTTTCCAAGAACTTAGAATGACTTAGGAATGGGGTTCAAAACCCTTTTTACGCTCAAAACAACCCATTTAGATTTTGTTTTGAGTTTGGGAGGGGTTGGGAATAGTATGGAATGCTCCTCATAAAATTAAAAAAAAAACATTCACCTCAGAACAAGGGAGTCAGCGATGCGGACCATGTTAATTTTCAGTATTTTTCACCAAAAATTCTCCGAACAAGTTCTCTAATCCCTTAAAAAGTTTTTGGATAAAATCTAAGTGTTGGTCTGCGGCAGGTGTGCATCACACACCTATCGTGCACTCTAACTAGAATTTGATTTTGCATCAAAAAAATTATCTTTTGATATGGTTGCTCTAAAAATTAATCGAGACCACTTCCCCACCTAATTTTTCATGTTGATCGCATATTCGTCCTCAGATTTATCATCAGAACATGGGAAGATGCGTTCTATGCACATCTTTCCTTTAGGGGTATTTTTGTAATTTTATCGGCTGTTACATCATCTCCCCCTTGGAATCATTTGTCCATGAATGATGAGTAAAGGTGGACATTAAGGCACGAATAGACTTAAGGCTCATCTCAATACTCACTCAATAACTCAAATTCTCGACTCCTCATCAACCTCAACAAACTCTACTCATACTTAAGAATAGACACACCAACTCAAGAATAGAAACATCAATATAATCAATGGTAAGAATAATACCTTCAACATTCTCATTATCAGGAATGAATAAATGTAGATATTTAGCTCTTATCTCTTCCTCAGCTTCTCATGTGGCTTCATCGATAAATTAATTTCTTCACAAGACTTTGACTGAGGCAATCTCTTTTGTTCTCAACTTACGAGCCTGACGATTAAGGATTTGGACCAAAATCTCCTTTACTCCATTGCTCTCAACAGGGATTACCAAGGTAGGATCTCCCAAATATTTCTTCAACATCAAAACATGGACCAATGGATTAATGGCAACTAAGTTGGAAAGGAACCCCAACTCATAAGCAACCTTCCTAATCCTCTTTATGATTTGATAGGGACCAATATAGCGTGGGCTCATTTTCCCCTTCTTCCCAAATCTCATAACACCCTTCATAGGTGACACTTTCAAGTATACCTAATCATTTACCTCAAACTCCAAGTCTCTTTTCCTCACGTTGGTATAAGATTTCTGGCGAGTCTGTGAAGTCTTCAACATCTCTTTAATGACCTTAACCTTTTCCATTGATTGATGGACAACTTCTCCTCACATCAGCGTAAGATTTATGGTGACTTTGTGCAGTCTTCAACCTCTCTTTAATGACCTTTACCTTCTCTAGTAATTGATGGATAAGATTAAGGCCAATCTACTTAGCTTCTCTAACCTCAAACTACCCAATTGGTGATCTACATCTCCTTCCATACAAAGCTTCATAGGGAGCCATTTGAATGGTCGTATGATAACTATTGTTATATGCAATTCAATAAATGGTAAGTGATCATCCCAATTTCTATTGAATTCAAGGACATAAGCTCTCAACATATCTTTTAATGTCTAAATTGTATGATCGGCCTGTCCATTGTCTGTGGATGAAAGGCAGTACTCAGATTCACTTTAGTTCCCAATCCCTTCTAGAAAGATCTCCAAAATTGAGAGTTGAATTGAGCTCCTCTGTCCAAGATGATGAACAAAAGAACACCATTCAACCTCACAATCTCCTAGATATGCAACTTGGTATACTCCTCTGTAGTGTTAGTTGTCTTAACTGCTAAGAAGTGAACCGATTTGGTCATCCTATCTTGGATCACCCATATCGAATCATGTTGCTTTTGAGACCTCGGTAGACCAGTAATGAAGTCCATATTGAGCATCCCTATTTCCATTTAGGAATCTCAAAATTTTGTGCCAATCCACATGGGCTTTGATGCTCAACTTTAACTTATTGGCAATTCGGGCACTTGGAAACAAACTCAGCAATATCCCTCTTCATTTAATCCACCACTAGACTTCCCTAAAGTCATGGTACATATTGTTAGAGCTAGGATAAATGAAATATCTTGAGCTATGGGCTTCAGCCATGATTTTATCTTGAACACCATCAACATCTGGAACGCACAATCTACCCTAATACCTCAGCACTCCATCTCGCTATTTGGAGAAGAACATCACTTTTTATTTGTGGATAGACTTCTTCAATTAAAGTATGATAGTGTCTTAGTCTTCTTTTTCTTTTAATAGAAGCTAACCAATTTCAAACATTAACTCATCCCTCACCAGTTTGCTCAAGTTAAACTCCTAATCGAGCAAATTGATGCACTTCCTTAGCTAGCTCCTTCTATACTTCCTCAACATAGGTTGTGCTACCATTGAAAACCTGTTAAGAGCATCAACAACAATGTTCGCTTGACCTAGGTGGTAGAAAATGCTCATGTCATAATCCTTGAGCAACTCCAACCATCTCCTCTATCACAGGTTGAACTCTTTCTGACTGAAGACATATTGCAGACTCTTGTGGTCAGTGAACATATCCACATGCACTCCATACAGGTAGTGACACCAGATTTTAAGTGCAAACACCATCGCTTCTAACTCAAGATCATAGGTCGGATAGTTCCACTCATGAACCTTAAGTTATCTGGATGTATAGGCTATTACTTTCCCCCTCTGCATCAGCACACAACCCAATCTAACTCTTTACACATGATGATATATCACAAATTCCTCTGTCCCATTGACCAAGGTTAAAACTGGTGCAGTAGTTAGTCTAGGCTTTAAATCTTGGAAACTCTTCTCATATTCATCAGACTACTAAAATTTGACCTTCTTCAGATTTAGTTGTCAATGATATGGATAAGGAAAAAAATCCATCAACAAATCTGTGGTAGTTATAGTGACCCAAAAAAGTGCCTGAAAATGTGCCTCGAAAGTGCTTGGAGTCATAATTTCCAACTATCTCAAAATCCATGCGTGATATCAAAAATCCAAATTCATATTCTTATTTAGGGGGTCATTTTGAGTGGAAAATGGGTCTAACCCTGATTTAATAGCAAACGATTAGCAATTTTGATTTTCCAAGTGAGGATTTTCAGAGAACTTTTTCGTGCCCCTGGCGTGATGCACCAATGGTGCACAGATGAAGAGACTTAATTCTCTCATCCTGTTTGTGACGTGGACATGTCCATTTTCTATCCAATTATTTTTCTTCCGGTTCAATACTTTTAGGTCTTGGGCCTAAGTGTTTCCAAACGTAAAAATACCTATACTTAGCCATTTTTCACCCTCATATCATTCTAAACATTCCCCAATATTCATTCAAATACTTAGCTAAATATTTTACTCCTAAACTCAAGTCTCAAAACCAATTCTAGATTCATAAGGATTGCATTCAAGCTTCAAGTCTCCATCTTCAATCTTCATCAAATTCATCTCTAAAGCTAAGGCATGTGGGTTTCATTCATGGGTTCCTTTCGCCCATGATGCCCAAACCTCCTTTTTACCCTAATTTTCATGATTTAAAGATGATTTACTCATGGGTCTTATTTATTATGAAAATTATTGCACACTATGTTGGGCTTATGAAATTGTGATTATTTTACTATGTTTTAAGCTATCAATCTAAGATCTATTGTAAGATTTGATGAAGGATTTTGATATATATTGCTTGAGGGTGTTACCAAGTATTTATTGAAGGCTTTAGATAGAATTTTCTAGCATGATTTCACTCTTGAATTGCATGGTTTTCCACTAGCACAACACACCCTCTAAGTGTTTGATAAAAATCTATTGAAGGTTTTACATTGAATTTTCTTTTATGATTTCACTCTTGAATTGCATGATTTTACACTAGCGCTACACACTATCTAAGTGTTTGATAAAATATCCGATTATGGGTTCTTGAGAAATTGAAAGGTCTATGCATGTAGTGTGAGTTGAATGACTTTATGATGATGAAATAATGACAAGATGATGATAAAATGATAACAAAATGATGATGAAAGGGAATATATGTATATGATGAGGAAAGAAATGTATATATATATATATATATATATATATATATAATATTATCTCTATAGTGTTGGGGATGACCAAGCCTAACTGGGGCGGTTGTAAGCCCAGGTAACCTTGTTGAGGGGTTAGTCTCTCGATCGCCTAATTCGAGGGGTGGCAGGCCTGGGTAACCTTGTTGATGATTTGTGCCCATCAACCTTGTTGGTGGTTTGTACTCATCAACCCGTTGGAGGGGTTTGTACTTCATCAACCTCATAAAGGGGTTTGAACCTAATGCGCCTATCCAAGGGGCTGGTAGGCCTTGACTTGTACTATAATGGTCACTCCTTACACTCGTATTACGTTCTATATGAGCACGATTTTACTTTAACCATCATCCAAACAAGCCATATTATTAGTCTACTATTTATTGCTTATGATTATGCATTTTGCCTATGATACCTATCACTTGTTGCATTATATCCTACATACTTAGTACATTCAAATGTACTAATGCATACTCTATGCCTACATGATGTCATCATGTAGGAGTCGGTGCACCGCTTGATCATTCTTCTCTTCCACGTGGCTAGTCGATTATCCTACAAGCTTGTTGGTGAGTCCTCCACTTCGGGGATGTTGCTTATGAATTCTTGCTATGTATTAAGATTATCTTTCTTTCGGTTATGTATTGACTATGAGGGTGAGCCGGTTGCTTGTCTTGGCCCCCGCTCTTATCTTTGTAGTAGAGATGTTGTTGAACATGTTATGTATCTATGCTATGAGCCTTGACTCTCTTATTTCTTGATGTTATGATATAAAGGTTTATCCTTATTCCCTATTCCCTTGCTTATGCTTATTTCTTGAGGCCATTTTAATTGCTTCTGCAACTAAGGATGTATAATGATATACTATGAGGCTTGTTTGGGGTCCTTTCAGGTTCCTTATTCGTCGGTCACGTCTAGGCCCTAGGCTTGGGTAGTGACAAAGATGATATCAGAGCACTAGATTTTAGATCCTCGGAGTCCAACACACTGTGTTGATTAGAATCCTATTCATGGTTGTGTTGTGCATGACAACTATGAGTATGAGTCTATGAGACATTTTAGGAATTGTTTCCCTTCTTCATGTTCTAAGTCATGATATAGAGTTGAAGTAAGCTTCCCTCCCCTAATGCTTGTTCTTTGCTATGCTAGATCATGCCTAACATGAGAGGGAGATGAGCCCGCATGCCCGAGGAGTAACCGACCAATGGAGAGCTTAGGGATGCTCTCACCTTTCTTGCACAAGTGGTGGCTAATCAAGCCAACCAAGAGGCCCAAGCCCCTCATGCTCCTACACTGTCCTCTCAGGTGAGACACTTTATGAGAATGAATCCCCCGAAATTTCATGGGTCAAAGGTGAGTGAGGACCCTTAAGAGTTTATTGATGAGGTTTACAAGATTTTATCTAGTATGGGTGTGAGGCCGGAGGATAAGATAGAGTTATCGGCTTACCAACTAAAAGGGGTAACAAAAATATGGTACAACCAATGGAAGGAGGAAAAGGGAGTCAATTATATAGTGCTTTAGGAGAAGTTCAAGGTGGCCTTCCTTAATCAGTTCTTCCCCCTTGAACTTAAGAAGCTAAGTTGGTGAAATTTATGAATTTGAGACAAGGGTCCATGAGTGTGAGGGAGTATGCCCTCAAAGTCACCCAACTTTCATAGTTTGCTCCTCACTTGATTGTCGACCCAAGGTCAAGAATTAACAAATTTGTTATGGGTGTCTCCAACTTGGTTAGTGAAGAATATCGGTCCGCCATGTTGATTAGTGACATGGACTTATCACGTCTGATGACCTATACCAAACAAATAGAAGAGGAGAAATTGAGAAAGAGAAGGGGGCATGAGGCCAAGAGGGCCCGTTTTGAGGGTAAGTTCCAAAGGAGTGGCCAATTCCAACGGGGCCAAGGGTCTTCTCATGCAATTCAAAAGAGGGTTGCAAATAATTTTCCAAGGGCCTAAGGTGGTAGAGGTGTGGCTTCTATTGATGTGTGTCCGAAGTATGGTAAGGGTCGGTGGCCCATGCTTGAGGGATACTGGTGCTTGCTATAGTTGTGGAGAAATGGGGCATAAGGCAATAGATTGGCCTCGAAATTGCAACAAGGGTAAGAAGATTTGTCCTTGAGATGCTAATGTAGTCCATTTGGGGAGAGGTGGCCAACAAGATGGTGCCCCAAGGCACAACCTGTATTATGCTTTTCATGGGAGGCAAGGGGTTAATAAAGTCCCCGATGTTGTTACCAGTATGTTGAAAATCTTTGACTTTGATATATATGCATTGATTGATCTTGGGTGCCAGTCTTTCTTTTGCTACCCCCTTTGTTGCCAAAAGATTCAATGTTGAGCCCGAATTATTGCATGAGTCATATGATGTGTCTACTCATATTGGTGTATCTATTATTGCTAGAAAAATTTATAGAAGTTGTCCTATTTACATCTTGCATAAAATGATGCCTTGTGATCTTGTTGAGGTAGACATGGTTGATTTTGATGTCATTCTTGGAAGGCAAGGGGTTGATGAAGTCCCTGATGTTATTACCGGTATGTCAAAAATCTTTGACTTTGATGTATATGCATTGATTGATCCAGGTGCCACTCTTTCTTTTGTTACCCCCTTTGTTGCCAAAAGATTCCATGTTGAGCCTGAATTATTGCATGAGTCATATAAGGTGTCTACTCATATTGGTGCATCTATTATTGCTAGAAAAGTTTATAGAAGTTGTCCTATTTGCATCTTGCATAAAATGTTACCTTGTGATCTTGTTGAGTTGGACATGGTTGATTTTGATGTCATTCTTCGGATGGATTGGTTGCATGCATACTAACCTTGTGATCTTGTTAAGTTAGACATGGTTGATTTTGATGTCATTCTTGGGAGGCAAGGGGTTGATGAAGTCCCCGATGTTGTTATCGATATGTTAAAAATCTTTTACTTTGATGTATATGCATTGATTGATTCGGGTGCCACTCTTTCTTTTGTTACCCCCTTTGTTGCCAAAAGATCCCATGTTGAGCCCGAATTATTGCATGAGTCATATGAGGTGTCTACTTATATTGGTGCATCTATTATTGCTAGAAAAGTTTATAGAAGTTGTCCTATTTTCATCTTGCATAAAATGGTACCTTGTGATCTTGTTGAGTTAGACATGGTTGATTTTGATGTCATTCTTAGGATGGATTTGTTGCACGCCTACTATGCTTCTATTAATTGTAGAACCTGTAGGGTCAAATTTCAATTTCCAAATGAAACCGTCAATGAGTGGGAGAGTCAAGATGTGGTTGTTGGGTTGACTAATTCACCAACCATCTTCATGGACCTTATGAATAGGGACTTCAAACCCTATCTTGATCTTTTGTTGTGGTATTCATTGATGATATTTTGATCTATTATCATGGTAAAGAGGAGCATAGGGTCCATTTGAGGATTGAGTTGTAAAGATTGAGGGAGGAAAAATTGTATACTAAATATGAAAAATATGAATTTTGGTTGAAGGAGGTTGCTTTCCTAGGGCATGTGGTGTTGGGGGATAGTATAAAAGTGGATCCTAAAAAGATGTTAGAAATTGGCCTAAACCCTTGACCCCATCGGGCATTAGGAGTTTCTTGGGCTTAGCAGGGTATTATCGGAGGTTTATGAATAAGTTCTCTTCTATTGCTTCCCCTATGACAAAATTGAATCAAAAGAAGGCTAAGTTTATATGGATCGATGAATGTGAAAGGAGCTTCCAAACCTTAAAATATAAGCTTGTGTTCGCTCCTATATTGTCACTACCAGATGGGCTGCGGGTTTGTGGTGTATTGTGATGCTTTTAGAGTTTGTTTGGGTTGTGTGCTAATGCAAAATGATAAGGTGATAGCCCATTCTTCTAGGCAACTCAAGGTGCATGAAAGGAACTACCCTATCCATGATCTTGAACTAGCCGTCATGGTATTTGCATTAATGATTTGGCGCCATTACTTGTATGGGGTGCATGTTGATATGTTCACCGATCATAAGAGCCTCCAAAACTAGCCGCCGTGGAATTTGCATTAAAGATTTGGCATCATTACTTGTATGGGGGGCATGTTGATGTGTTCACCAATCATATGAGCCTCCAATATGTCTTCACTCAAAAAGATCTCAACTTGAGGCAAAAAAAGTGGCTAGAACTTCTTAATGACTATGATATAAGTATGCATTATCATCCGAGTAAGGCAAATGTGATGGTGGATGCCTTGACTAGGGTGTCCATGGGTAGCCTAGCTCATATTCATAGTGGTGATAAGGCGATGTCTAGGGAACTGCATCTGTTGGCTAGGTTGGGGGTTAGATTGGAGTAGGTTGGTAGTGGTGATGTTGTTGTGGATGGGTCTAGGTCTTCGTTAGTTGATGAGGTGATGGAAAAACAAGATCTTGATCCCTCCTTGTTAGAGTTGAAGGCCTTGGTGAAAGAGGGAAAGGTGGAAGTCTTCTCCCAAGGGGGAGATGGTGCCCTTAGGTACCAAGGTAGGGTGTGTGTACCGTGTGTTGATAGCTTGATAGAAAGGATCTTTGATGAGGCCCATAACTCTTCTTATTCTATCCAACCTAATTCCACCAAAATGTAGAGGTGTATTGGTGGGGAGGCATGAAAAGGGACATTGCCAAATTCATTTTTGGTTGTCATAGTTATCAATAAGTCAAAGTCAAACATCAAAGGCCGGGTGGCCTATGAAGTCCCTGATGTTATTACCGGTATGTCAAAAATCTTTGACTTTGATGTATATGAAACATCAAAGGCCGGGTGGCCTAACCCAAGATATAGAGATTCTTACTTGGAAGTGGGAAGTGATTAATATGGATTTTGGGGTTGGGTTGCCCAAGACTAGAAAAGGTTTTGATTCCATTCGAGTTGTAGTTGATAGGATGACGAAATCGGCGCACTTTCTTCTAGTTAAGACCATATATGGGGTTGAAGATTATGCAAGGTTATACATCCATAACTTGGTGAGGTTGCATGGGTTCTTTTATCCATCATATCGGATCGTGGAGCTCAATTTACTTCATATTTTTGGAGATCTTTCCAAGGGGGTCTTGGTACTAGAGTTGTGCTTTCTTCAACCTTCCACCCTCAAATGGATGACCAATCTGAAAGGAAATCCAAACCCTTGAGGATATTCTTAGAGCATGTGTGTTGGAGCTTAAAGGTAGTTGGGATGATCATCTTTCGTTGATTGAGTTTGCCTACAACAATAACTATCATTCTAGCATATGTATGGCTCCATTTGAGACTCTTTATGGTAGACATTGTAGATTACTGGTTAGGTGATTTGAGGTTGGTGAGGTGGCCTTGTTAGGACCAGACCAAGTTATGAAGGCTTGATTAGAGAAGGGTTGAAGATGGCCCAAAGTCGCCAAAAGTGTTATGCCGATGTGAGGAAATGGGATCTTAAATTCCGAGTTGGTGATTCGATTTATTTGAAGGTGTCACCCATGAAAGGTGTGGTATATTTTGGTAAGAAGGGCAAGTTAAGTCCAAGATATATGGGTCTTTATAGGGTAATGAGAAGGGCTGGCAAGGTAGCTTACGAGTTGGAGTTGCCTAGAGAAATAAATTTGGTTCATCTGGTATTTCATGTGTCTATGTTGAGGAAATGTGTGGGCAACCGAATGCTATTGTACCTCTTTATATCCTGGGTGTGGTTGAAGATAATTTGACTTATTAAGAGGTTCCGGTTCAGATCTTGGATAGGCAAGTGAAGAGGTTGAGACACAAAGAGGTAGCTTCTGTTAAGGTCCTTAGGAGGAATCAACAAGTTGAGAGTTCTACTTGGGAGGCCAACCCAGATATGCAAAAGTAATATCCTTACCTTTTCCACTCCACTCAAGCATAAGGTATTGATCTAAGTCCTTTATACGATCTAAAGTCTTAAGTTCAACCCTCATGTCATTGCATATGTTCATGTTTAAATTGACAAGTTCATGATGATTTTACACTTATGATGAAATTTTTGAAATGATGTTAAGTGCATTGCTATATCTCTATATGGGCTGAAATTGTCATGTTTATGTCTCTCATATATGTCTCTTTAACATTCCGGGACAAATATTCCCAAGGGGGAGATATTGTAACACCCCAAAAAGTGCTCGAAAATGTGACTTGGAAGTGCCTGGAATCGTAATTTTCGTATATCTCAAAATTCATGCGTGATATAAAAAATTTGACTTCATATTCTTGTTTAGGGGATCATTTTGAGTGGTGGATGGGTCTAACCCTGATATAAGAGCAAACGATTAGCAATTTTGATTTTCCAAGTGACAATTTCCAGAGAGTATTTCGCGCCCTTGGCACGATGCGCCAATGGCACGCAAATGAAAAGACTCAATTCTCACGTCCTATCTGCGACATGGACATGTCAATTTTCTGTCCAATTATTTTTCTTGCAGCCCAAGACTTTTAAGTCTTGGGCCTAAGTATTCCCAAATGTAAAAATACCTATACTTAGCCATTTTTCACCCTCATATCATTTTAAACATTCTCATATATTTATTCAAACACAGCCAAATATTTTACTCCTAAACTCAAGTCTCAAAACCATTTCTGGGTTCATAAGGATGGCACTCAAGCTTCAAGTCTCCATCTTCAATCTTCATCAAATTTATCTCCAAAGTTAAGGTATGTGGGTTTTTTCCATGGGTTCCTTTCACCCATGATGCCCAAGCCTCCTTTTACCCTAATTTGCATGATTTAAAGATGATCTACTCATGGCTCTTATTTATTATGAAAATTACTACACACTATGTTGGGCTTATGAAATTGTGACAATTTTATATGCTTTGAGCTATGAATCTAAGATCTATTGTAAGATTTGATAAAGGGTTTTGATGCGTGATATTGCTTGAGGGTGTTACCAAGTATCTATTGAAGGTTTTACATTGAATTTTCTTGCATGATTCCACTCTTGAATTACATGATTTTACACTAGCACTACACACCCTCTAAGTGTTTGATAAAATGTCTGATTATGGGTTCTTGAGGAATTGAAGGGTCTACACATGTCTTGTGAGTTGAATGACTTTATGATGATAAAATGATAATGAGATGATGATGAAATGATGACGAATGATGATGAAAGGGAATGTATATATATGATGAGGAAAGGAGTGTATATATATGATATTATCTCTATAGTTTTAGGGATGACCAAGCCTAACTCTAGGGGTTGTAGGACCGGGTAACCTTGTTAAGGGGTTAGTACCTCGATCACCTAATTCGGGGGGTGGTAGGCCTGGGTAACCTTGTTGGGGGTTTGTACATATCAACCTTGTTGGGGGTTTGTACTCATCAACCCATTGGGGGGGTTTGTACTCCATCAACCTGTTGGGGGGTTTGTACTCTATCAACCTCATGAAGGGTTTTGTACCTCATACGTCTATCCAAGGGGGTGATAGGCCTTGGCTTACACTATAATGGTCACTCCTTACACTCATATTACGTTCTATACTGTTAGTATACTATTTATTGCTTATGATTATGCATTTTGCCTATGATACCTATCACTTGTTGCAATTCACATACTTAGTACATTTAAATGTACTAACGCATACTCTATACTTACTTGATGTCACCATGTAGGAATTGGTGCACCACTTAATCATCCTCCTCCTCCACGTGGCTAGTCGATTGTCCTATAAACTTGTTGGTGAGTCCTTCAATTCGGGGACATTCTTTATGAACTCTTGCTATGTGTTAAGATTATCTTTCTTTTGGTTATATATTGACTATAAGGGTGAGCCCCCACTCTTATATATGTAGTAGAGGTGTTGTTGGACATGTTATGTATCTATGCTATAGTAGCCTGCTAACCCCAAGAAACTCTTTATATCAGTTGGAGAGGTCGGTTTGGGCCAGTTCCTTCCATCTTTTGGGCTACTACTCGAATACCATCACCGAAAACAACATAGCTTAGGAAGGCCACTGACTTGAGCCAAAACTCTCATTTTGAAAACGTCACGTACAACTCATGGTCCTTAATAGTTTGGAGAACAACTTTGAGGTATTGGCATGCTTCTCCTCATATCTCGAATATACTAATATGTCATTGATGAACACGATCACAAATATATCAAGATATTATCTGAACACCCTATTCATCAAATCCATGAAGGTTGTAGGTGCATTCGTCAACCTAAAGGACATGACCAAGAACTCAAAATGGTCATATCTAGTACTAAAGGCTGTCCTTGGAATATCACATTCCCTCACTTTCAAATGATGGTAGCCAAATTTGAGGTCTATCTTTAAGAAACAAAAGGCACCCTGAAGTTGGTCAAACAAATCATCTATCCTAGGGAGAGGATATTTATTCTTTATCGTGACCTTGTTTAGTTGCCTATAGTCGATAAACATTCTAAGAGACCCATCTTTCTTTTGCACGAATAGGACAAGAGCACCCTACGGAGAGACACTCGGCCTGATAAAGCTCTTCCCTAACAATTCTCTCAACTGCTCTTTCAACTCTTTCAACTCAGCGAGGGCTATCTTATATAGTGGGATTGAGATAGGTTGGGTATCGGGAAGAACATCTATCCCAGGAGGCCATCCTGTAAGGTGAAATTGAGATAGACTGGCATCGGGAAGAACATCAATCCCAAAGTCAATCTCCTCATCAGGAGGGACTCCAAGCAGATCCTCAAGAAAACTCATTCACAATCAAGACTGACTCAAGGGTAGAAGACTCAACATTATCAGACTTAGCTAACACTAGGTGATAGATACAATCTTTGGAAATTAGCTTTCTGGCCCTAAGGTAGGAGATAAACTTTCCCCTAGGTGCAGAAAATCACCCTTCCACTCTAGATCCAATTTATTCGAGAATTGAACTTAACGGTTTGGGCTCTACAATCAATGGAGGCATAACAGGCATGAAGCCAATCTATTCCAAGGATCACATCAAAATCAGTCATCTCTAACCCAACCAAATCAATAAGGGTATCTTTATGATGGATGGACACTACACAAGCTTTATAGATTCTCTCAGCTCGAATAGACTCACCCACTAGAGTAGAAACATCAAAGGGTTCAAGAAGACTCTCAAGCATTCTATCAAATATGGAGTTACAAAGGACAATGTGGCACCAGGATCTATCATAACATAACAATCAAGAGTAAAGACTTGAATCATACCCGTAACAACATTTGGGGAGTTCTCCTAATCTTGGCAACTATCTATGGCATACAAATGATTTGTAGCTTTGCTTGTGCCTGATGTAGTACCTTTTTTATTTCCTCTGGCTAGTGGGACTGGTGCAGAAGAATAAGCTTGATCAACCCACTTTTGACACTCTCTCTAGAAGTGACCCACTTAGCCATACTTGAAGCGTGCATCACTCCCCTCACAACATCTACCCAAGTATAATTTGTCATACTTAACACATGGTGGCTTACTATGTGAACCTTGAGCCACAATAGCTTATGACTAAGATCCCTGGGCTCCAAAGTTCTGAGATCTCTGATCATTCATGGTTTTGGGCATAGAAGCACTAGCAGATGATGGTGCTGGTCCTTACTAGAATTTGTTACCATTCCCTCTCTTACCGACCTTATGGTTGGATGTCTTAGTTCTTTTACTCCTGAGCTCTTCTCTGTCATGTTGTCTCTCTTCATCAGCTTATTGCACATAAGTCATCAACCTTCCAATGTCCATGCTACTCACAAACACAACTCCTCTCCCATCTTTCTTTAGCCCTTTTTGTTCAGCCCATCAACACACATTCCCATCCTCCCTCTCATGTCAGCAACCATATCTGGAGCATTAGATAGCTGAGTGAACTTTAACTCATACTCTTGCATAGTCATAGAGCCCTATTTCAGATTCAAGAACTCTCTTAACTTAGCCTATTGGAAAGAAGCGCCCTAAGAAAGCTTCCTTGAATACTGCCTAAGTCAGCAATGGGGCTTCCTCTCCTCTACCCTTCTTTAATTGATCATACCATAGCCTGGCCACACCCTTGAGCTAGCAGGTAGCCAATTCAACTCTATTAGCATCAGCCACATGCATCACTTGGAACAACTTCAAAAGTTTCTCCACATAGTTCTCAGGATCCTCAGTAGATACAGACCTTGAGAACTCGGATGGATTCATCCTAAGGAATTCCCAAACTTGAGATGTGTCCTATGTATCCTGTCTACCCACTTCTCGCCCTTCAACAGGTGCTGTAAAAGTCTAGGCTAGAGTTTGAATAGCCTGGCAAAACTCAGCATTAGAAACCTCGGCTTGTGGGGGCTTCTCAATAGGGACTGTTGGATCCATGGGCTCCTCATGTCCTTGAGGCTCGAGTGGGTTAACATTTTGCTTAGTAGGATGTCCTCTACTTCTGGCGGCTCTTCTGGAAGGCAAGATCACAATTCTGCAACACGTAGAGCATGAATTAGAAGAGAGTTTTCATAGAGGTTTAATACTATCGCACGAATCAGATTATGAAAGAAGTGTAACCATTTTTAGTGTCCTATAGCCTTCTGCTTATGAAGTGTGATGTACAACACACCCATAAACAAGACTCTACTAGACACGATTTCATAGATTCTCTAGGACACTTGAACTCTGTGCTCTGATACCAAGTTTGTCATGCCCGGGGAGGGTACCCTAGACATGGCCGGCACTCAGACACTATTGCTAGTCCCCAAGCGAACTACTTGGCCTCATCACATCCATTCATTCAATATATAACTTAGAAAACTCAGCAAAAGACTAAATATAAGAGTGGAGAATCTATAACTCAAATATCATATTAAATAAATAAGCTAGGATGAAAGAAACAAGCTCAACAAGTCTCAACATCAATACTCAACTCTAGTCTATGAAGTCTCTATCACAATATGGTGTCAATAACAGACCCATGTCTACCTCAAATCAAAAGTAAAGCTAACTCAAGACAATTCTAATAAGCAAGATGAAAATAAACAATGATCCTCCGAAGTAATCTAGGCTTACCAACTCTGCTGAATGCTCAGATCCTCAACGGTCCACCTATTGACGATCTCTAGTACCTACCTCTGTATCATAAAATGATGGAGTCCAAAGGGGATATCAGTACGTGTAATATACGAGTATGTAAAATGGCTGAATAAAACAAAAACAAATAGAAAAATATAAAAATAACATCAACTAAGAATATATTCAGTCAGAATGCCAAAATGTCTATCTAAAGCAAGAATAAAGAGTACACAAGTGGACCATCAACCAATCAAGCCTCATCAATCAACTCAACTTAACTCATTAGAACTTAACTCAGTTCAACTCAACTCGACTCAGAGTACTTAATGTGGGAACTTTCTGGGAGTTTCTTTTATCCGACAACAATCACTTATGAGCCAGTGATTGTACAACAATCCTGCTGATATTCCTACAACTATTCCATACTTTCTAGGTAAGGAACGCCTATGATCCATAAAAGATCTAACCTCTAAAGTCCTTTATTGCTTTCAGGGTCTTCACCTCAAGAGGGGACCATCTAAAGTAATGGTTCAATCCTCACCTATGCTTGGCGATGTAGTTAATGAGTGCGAGTGGGACTCACTCTTACCCATTTTAGTGCTCGATACTCCTTTGAAAACTCAATGCTCATAAGACTTCTCATCTCAATTAGCCTCTTGGAGGCACTCATCAACTCAATCAGTCTCATGGAGACTCTCATAATTTCATCAACTCAAACTCTAAAATCCTCTATTGATTTTAGGGGCTTTAGCTCATCTTAATTAACCCAATTCTCATTTAAGAACTCAAGCACTTGGATCATCATTTTAGAAGAAGTCATTTAGACAAAACTCAAGAACTCAATTATGAAGACTCATAAGAATATCAAACTCATACTCTTGCATAGTAAGAACTCAAGCACTTGGATCATCATTTTAGAAGAAGTCATTTAGACAAAACTCAAGAACTCAATTATGAAGACTCATAAGAATATCAAGCTCAATTAACTCAACCTCATACTCACATCAAGATTTACATAACTATCATGACCCAATCCATGGGCCGCGACTAGTGCCGATAGGACACTCAGACACAAACACAAAGCCCGATTCTACTTACGATAGTTATCTTAGTTTTACAGAAATTTTGACAGACTTTCCTCTGTTTTATAGACTATCCAAACTCTGCATACAGAAAAGTTCCAGCTAACTGGATGCACACACACACACACACACATACACACACACACACACACACACACACACACACACACACACACA
>DF365631.1:5654-19791 GCA_000787875.1 Solanum virginianum
AATCGATCTCAAATTTCTCATTGGAACTTTGGAAGATGCATTGTGCGCACGATACATTTTAGGGGCGTTTCGATAATTTATGGGGTGTTACATCATCTCCTCGTTGGGATCATTCATCCTCGAATGAAGAGTAAAAGTAGAATAAAAGCATGAATATACTCAGAATTCATCTTAACATTCACATTTATCATTCAATCTTTCGTAACTATCTCAATCAACAATCGACTCTATTCAGACTCAAGAGTGGACAATCGACTCAAGAAAAGACAATCAATTTAGTTAAAGGTAAGGAAATTTCCTTACCTTTAACTAAATTGATTGTCTTTTCTTGAGTGGACAATCGACTCAAGAAAAGACAATCAATTTAGTTAAAGGTAAGGAAATTTCCTTAAACATTCTCATCATTAGGCACGAGTATCAGCCAACTCTCCTGTCAATACTCAATCAAACAATCTGGACAGTCACAAGTCACTTAGAATGGGTAAATTGGTTCAGATCAGAAGTAGATATACGCTTTTAGAATTTTCACCATCAAGCACGAATGGAACGACGAACCCAATCAATTCGAATCGCTTAAACACTTCAATAATCAATCTTTCGACCTTAAGAAGGAAGCCATCAACTCTAATATTCGAATCGCTTAAACACTTCGATAATCAGTCGTTCGAACTCAAGAAGGAAGCCATCAACTCTAATGGAGAATGGAACCATCGACACATAAAACTCTATGTTCAACTCTCAAGCTTAGCACCTCATCTTAATTGTGCTCCTTTTCATGACACTCTACTCTATCAACTCAAGCTTATAGCTCTTACTCAAATTTTCATCTATCCACCTCCTCCTCTTCCATTCAAACCTACTTTTAAGCCTCATGGTGTTATTCATAAGATGATCATATTCCTACAACGCTATCCTCAATATTCAGCTCTAAACTTCCACATGGGCTTCCATTAAAAGATCATTAGTCCTCTTCACTATTTCACTACTCTTACTTGAATCCCTTATCACAAAGTCTTCAATAGTCTATCATCAACACTTACGTAATAACAACCACGTATTCAAGCCTATCACTCTAACCACTTCAACTATGTCTTAGAATTTTTAAGCCTACTTAACACTTCTACCTCCACCATTCAGTGAACTCTCACTCAAAGTCACCCCCACATATTCTTACCTATCTATTGCACATTATAGAGTTTCATCTCTCTCCCTCTCCCTCTCCCTCTCCCTCTCTCTCTCCCTATCTCTATCCCTACATGACACAGGTTTAACACTAACATCACAATAATGCTACATTCACTCCTCCTCGTCTATCCCCACTCTAGTCTACCACTATCAACACCAAAATTTGGACCTGGAGGAACTCATCATCTCCTTCTTCGGTGAAACCTCAAATCATTACCTCTCCATGCAAGCTCAGCATGAATACAATCAAGAACTTAAATACTTAGATGCTCGAATATTCATTCTCAAGAATAGACTTAGAATACAATATCTAAAGTTTAAACTTTACCCTAAATATCATTATTAGGCACGAATACTATCAAGGACTGACATACTCAAGTATGCAGAGGCTCAAAAGGAACATCAACTTAAGGATAGGAACTCAACTCCCTTATCACAATTCAAAAGTAATCACTCTCTCCCATCACCCATAACTCGTCTATTGTCCTCAATAATACTTCTATCAAGACTGGAAAATTGGATTACTAAAAGGGCTTGGAACGGAGATCATTAACATGATTCAATTGAGAAATCTTATCTGAGGAAATTCGTAAAACGTATAATCTCTCCCATCTCTCAAGACTCATTCGGAGTTCACAAAATTATAGTAATATGAAACTCGGGTCGCATCTCATTTAATATAGGAGCATAAGCACTCAGATCAATAGGGTAAGATCAAAATTGATAAATGAATTCATCGCTTTTCATCCTCCCAACTCGAATAACAATCAATAAGTGGTATATGAGACTAGGCCACCGGCGTGGCAATCGCATACCAAACGGAAAGAGAGTTATACCTCAATGGAAGAATAAGGAATGTCGGATATGGCAAAACTGATGTCTCATCTCGATCAACCCATCTATATTAAACTCAAGATCTACTTCGGTCTACCACTTCGTCATCTCCCCCTTAGCTCTCAAGGTCCTCTCTCTAAGTTTGGGAATCGATACTCTGTACTAGGCTATAAATGCATACCTCCATTCGGTTAAGAGATTACCACCTACAAGGATACCTTAACTCTTCTGTTATGCTATAGTCATATATATGTAACTAACCAATCAGACTCCCCCCAATAATATCACTCTTAGCTCCTCTCCTGCCTCTACGGAAATCTCTCTATATTTACTATTCTTATAGCATACATAACTACTTCCCACACTCTTACCGTCTAACCTCTTCTTTTGCCTGCTAACACTCGCCTTCTATACTCTTATGAACCCATCTGTATAAGACTTAGACTATAACGGAAGACTCCTCATCATCTATCCATAAACCCCCAATCAACCTAGCTGCTCGAGATGACATAGAATGCCTACCTCAACTTACTTCACACTAACTTGAGGGTATCATCTAGATTCCTATAGCGGACATAACTTAGAGCTTCACACATCTTTGCACAATCCTAGATACACATCTCAAGTCTCTTCTAGCCATCAACTCTAATGGAGAATGGAACCATCGACACATAAAACTCTATGTTCAACTCTCAAGCTTAGCACCTCATCTTAATTGTGCTTGTCCTCATTTCACTAGTCTCACCTAAGGGCACTTGTACCCTATCTATGGCTTCACTTTCCTTACAACTTAGCATCGTAATATACTATGGCAAATCTCTTAGAGAAATTCTCCAATTACGGCTATCACTCTTATTATACTATCTCCTCTTCTATACTACTTCTCACAGTTCAAGCTTAGGGTCTAGTACTAACTCGTACACTTATCACACACCTCTTTAACACTAACTTACAACTACTGGAGAAATATTTGGGGAACATAATCTTACTAAAATCTCATCGCGAGAAATCAATCAATACATTCCCTCTTCACCACTTACGTACCACTCACCCACTTACTGTACCTCTTTATTTGGCTACGCTCATAACTCTATGAATCTCATGAACTCTCTCACACAATCATAAGCCTAACTTAGATCTATTCTATCACATTAAAAGCACTCTTCCCCCTATTCAAGATTGACACTTTACCTTCAATAGAATACATACTACAACAAATCCGCATACACTTCCTTCTAGTTTTTTTTGGGCATGCTCTAACACATTTTGACACTAACTCTCCCTCTCTCTATATGTCATCTCATCATGACATGACAATCATAGGATACTTTCGACTCTCTCATCAAGCTTATGACCATTAACTCATCCCTTTACTAGTTACCTAATGGATATATGTATCTATCTATAAGCCTCAATTAATCACTATTCTCCTTACCATTCTCCTTACCCAGTCTCCTCCCCTCTCTCATTATCTTTCTTGCTCAGGGGTAATAACCCTACTTAAGGTTTTTACAAGACCTCAGATCTCATTCCTAGTTGGTAACATTACCATGCTTAGAAACATAAAACTCTTCTATCATGCATAACATCAAATGCAAATAAAGATTCAACTTATACTTGTCACAACCTCACGGAGTGTTTCCATGAGCTGGGCAACTATTGCGGCACATAATTAGTCTGTAGCCTTACTCACGCTAAGCGCAGCATCTCTCTGATTTCCTCTGACTGATGGCGTAGATCTAGCGGGTTGTTGTAATATTCGATAAAATTATGAAAATACCCCTAGAATGGAGACGTGTGTGTAACGTATCTTTCCAATCTTGGATAGAAAATCTGAGCCGGATTTGTGATCAGTGTGAAAGTTCAAGTCGGAAAATGGTCTTGACCCAATTTAAGAGCAACCTAGTCAAAAATTTATTTTCATAAAAATTGACCAAAACAGTGAGGGTACGCGACAGGCCCGCGATGCGGACCTATCGCGAACCCAAAATTAATGAGGGTATGCGATGGCTTCGCTACACAGACACAACGCTCACCCACACTTATACTTTTTCTCATATTTTCTACGAGATTAATTTCCAAAAATCACATATGCGCGACAAGTCTGCGTCACGGACCTGTCATTCCAACTTGCTCCATCAAGTTTAAAAATTTTATTCTTTTGAGGGGCATTCTGGACTTTTTCCCACCTCTTTTAAATGTGAATCATTACCCATCTAGGTCATTTTGATGATCACGTAGGGTAAAACCCCCCATTCTAAGTCCTTCTTTATTATGCTTGAAAGATAGGGCTTGAGAGAGAAAAAAGAAGAACACAAGATTGGGGACTTCTTGACGGTTGAATTGGAGAGCTTTGATCCCAGGTATGTAAGGCTAAACGAAAATATGAGCTTGTCCTCTCATGTGCCCTAAAGGTGGTCTTAGATGGTTGATTGAAGGTTCTTGAGTCAATATGCATGATTTCTTGAATATTTCCTTGAAAACTAGATTATTTACATGTATTTTCATATGTTGATAATCATCATAAACTTGTTTACATGAATTGCATGTTTTACTTAAAGTATTGCATAATCGTATTTATGATTTCTTAAAGATTGCATGAAAGATGATAATATTGAGTCTAGAGCCTTGATTGAGAATGTGATTTGAGATTGTGATTGGGAGTGAGATGTGAGAATGATGATGAGTTGATATAACTTGACAGTCCTTGAGTCTCCATAAATGAACTCTAACGATTCGTCTATTTGATTGTTACCTAATAATTATTCTAAGCCTTGAGCTATTGATTAAGATGTTGATTGATGAGATGATTAGAGTTTGAGAAGTATCGAGCAGCGAAAGAGTAAGAGTTAGTCTAACTCATACTCGTCAAACTACATAGCCAAATATAGGGGAGGATCCAAACCATCACATCAGATTATGTTGAGGTCCCCTCTGATTAGAAGTCCCTAAAATCAATAGAGGACTTATAGATTGGCTGACTCCATTTGGACTAGTCCATGTGGTTTCAATTCGTTCTTTACCTGGCAAGTACGGGATGGTTGTGGCAACATCAGCGTGATTGTTATATAATTATTGGCTCATAAGTGATTGTTGTCGGATAAGAGAAACTCCTCGAAAGTTCCTACCTTGAACACTGTGAGTTTAGACGTGATGAGATGAGATGTGATGTGATGAGATGAGTTGAGATAAGTCTGATTTGATTGATGGATTGATAGATCATTTGTCTACTTTTTATTCTTGCTTTAGATAGACATTTGACATGTTGATTGATTTCTATATTGAGTTGTTATTGCTTTTACTATTAATCTACCCGTTTCGGTTCCACTCAACTATTTTACATACTTGTACATTCCAAGTACTAACATCCCCTTTTGGACTGCATCGTATGATGATGTAGATACGCAAGATAGAGGTCATCAGCAGGCGAATCGGTGAGGACCTTCGAGTGTTCAGCAGATTGGTGAGCCTCCCCTATTTTGGAGGATTCATCCCATTATTTTTCATCATGCTTTAGAGTTTAAAACTGCTTTTTTTAATTTTGATTGGGGTAATCATGGGTCTATCATTGACACCGCATAACAGTGATAGAGGCTTCATAGACTAAAGTTAGACATTGATGTTGGAACTTGTGAGCTAGTTTTTTTCCACTAACCTTTATTTATTATTACCATTGAGACTAAGATATTCCCATTTATTCTCATTTATCTTCCACTGATTAGTAATATTGTTCAGTGAATGAACGTGATAAGACCAAGTGGTTCACTTGGAAACTAACTATAGTCTTTGGGTGCCAGCCACGTCTTGGATCCCCTTCTGGAGCGTGATAAACTTGGTATCAGAGCACGAGTTCAAGTTTTCTAGGGAGTCGATGAAGCCTTGTCTAGTAGAGGCTTGTTTATAGGTGTGTTATCAACCACACTTGATAAACAGAAGGCTATAGGAGATTAGGAACCGTTTCCCTACATTTATGTTCTAAATCGTGTTATAGAGTTATACTCTTTGAAAGTTCTATTCTAATTCCAGCTTTGTGCGTTGTAGAATTGTGATCACGCCTCCCAGAAGAGCTGTCAGAGGTAGAGGATGTCCCGCCAGATAGAATGTCAATCCACCTGAGCCTCAAGGACATGAGGCGCCTGTGGATCAAGTTGTCCCTGTTGTGCAACCCCAGCAAGCTGAGGTCTCTAATGTTGACCTTCGTCGGGCTATTCAAACTCTAGACTAGGGAGTCACAACACTTGTTGCGAGACCAGGAGTGGCCCGACAGGATGCCCGTGACACTTCTAGAGTCTGGGAATTCTAAAGGATGAATCCGCCTGAGTTCACAGGATCTGCATCAACTGAGGATCCTGGGAACTATGTGGAGGAACTTCATAAAGTGCTCCAAGTGATGCATGTGGCTGATGTTGAGAGAGTGGAGTTGGCTACTTATTAACTGAAGGGGGTGGCTAGATTATGCTATGACCAGTGGAAGGAGGGTGGAGGGGAGAATTCCACCATGATGACTTGTGCTTTGTTCGAGGAAGATTTCTTAGGGCATTTCTTTCCGAGGGAGAGGAGAGAGGCGAAGGTGAGAGAGTTTTTGAACTTGAAACAGTGCTCTATGACTATACAGGAGTATGGCTGAAGTTCATATAATTATCTCGATATGCTCCAGATATGGTTGCTGACATGAGGGGAAGGATGGGTATGCACGTTGATGGGTTGAATAGAGGGCCGAAGAGAAATGGGAGGGAACTATGATTATAAGTGACATAGATATTGGGAGATTGATGACTTTCATACAATAAGTTGATGAGGAGAGGCAACATGATAGGGAAGAGTTCAGAAGTAAGAAAGCTAAGACATCTGGCCATGAGGTTGGGAGGAAAGGCAATGGAAATCGATTCCCAGCACCATCATCTGCTAATGCACCTGCACCTAGAGTCAGAAGTGATCAGAAGTCCCATAATGTTAGAGCCAGTGGGTCCTAGTCCTAAGCTAGTGTGGCTCAAGGTTCATTGGGTAAGCCAGCATGTGGCAAGTGTGGTAAATTATACTTAGGGAGATACCGTGAGGGGAATGATGTATGCTACAAGTGTGGCCAAGAAGGTCACTACCAGAGAGATTGTCCAAAGTGGATTGACCGGGCTCAATCTTCTGTACCAGCCCAGCCAGCTAAGGGGAATCAGAGATGTACCACTTCAAGCACAAGCGGAGCTGCAAATAGTTTATATGCTATGGGTAGTCGACATGATCAAGAGAACTCCCCAGATGTTGTGACGGGTATGATTCGAGTCTTTTCCATTGATTGTTATGAGTTGATAGATCCTAGTGCCACATATCTTTTGTAACTCCTTATGTGGCCAGTAGATTTGATCGAACCCCCAAGAGTCTTCTTGAACCTTTCTTCTTGAACCTTTTGATGTTTCTACTCCCGTGGGCAAGTCTATTCGAGCTACGTAGTGTCTATCTATCATAAGGATTCTACTATTGATCTTATTGAGTTAGATATCACCAATTTTGATTTGATCCTTGGCATTGATTGGCTTCACGCCTGTTATGCCTCTGTTGATTGTAGAGCCCAAACCGTTAGATTCCAATTTCCAAATGAACCAGTTCTAGAGTGGAAGGGTGATTCCGTAGCACCATCTCATGAGAGTTAGATCTGATGATGTTGAGTCTCCAACTCTTGAGTCAGTTCCGATCGTGAATGAGTTTCCAGAAGTGTTTCCTGAGGATCTGCCCGGAGTCCTTCTTAATAGGGAGATTGATTTCGGGATTGATATTCTTCCTGATACCCAGCCTATCTCAATTCTACCTTATATGATGGCCCCCGCTGAACTAAAAGAATTGAAGGAACAACTGAAAGATTTGTTAGAGAAGGGTTTTATAAGGCCGAGTGTTTCTCCGTGGGGTGCACCTATCCTATTCGTGTGAAAGAAAGATGGGTCTCTCAGGATGTGTATTGACTATAGGCAACTGAACAAGGTCACTATTAAAAACAAGTATCCTCTCCCTAGGATAAATGATTTGTTTGACCAACTTCAAGATGCCTCTTGTTTCTCAAAGATAGACCTCTGATCTGGTTACCATCAATTGAAAGTGAGAGAATGTGACGTTCCAAAGACAACCGTTAGGACTAGCTATGGCCATTTTGAGTTCTTGGTCATGTCCTTTGGGTTGACGAATGCACCTGAGTAGATGTTCAAAATAATGAAGCGGTTAAGAACTGGCCCAGACCAACCTCTCCAACTGACATAAGGAGTTTCTTGGGGTTGGCAGGCTACTACCACCGATTTGTTGAGGGATTGTTTTCCTTATCCATACTATTGACAAAGTTAACTCAGAAGAAGGTTAAGTTTCAGTAGTCCGATGAGTGCGAGAAGAGTTTTCATGAGTTAAAGACTAGACTGACCATTGCACCAATCCTAACCTTGCTAGATGGAACAGAAGATTTTGTAATCTGTTACGATGCTTCGAGAGTTAGATTGGAATGTGGGTTGATGCAGAGAGGGAAGGTGATAGCCTACACTTCCAGGCAACTTAAAATTCATGAGAGGAATTATCCAACCCATGATCTTGAGTTAGCGGTGGTGTTCGCACTCAAAATCTGGCGCCACTACTTGTATAGAGTGCATGTGGATATGTTCACTGACCACAAGAGCTTGTAGTACGTCTTCAGTCAGAGAGAGATCAACTTGCGATAGAAAAGATGGTTAGAGTTACTCAAGGATTATGACATGAGCATTCTCTACCATCCAGGTAAAGCTAACATTATTGCTGACACTCTTAAGAGGTTGTCCATAGGTAGCATGGCCCATGTGGAGGTAGGAAAGAAAGAGCTAGCTAAAGAAGTGCATCGGTTAGCTCGATTAGGAGTCCAACTTGAGAAGAATGATAAGGAAGGAGTTAATATCCAGAATGGGTCAGTTTCATCCTTGGTGGTAGAGGTGAAGGAAAATCAAGACCGAGATCCTGTCCTACTCCAATTGAAGGAGGCCGTCCACAAACAGAAAGTGATGGTCTTCTCCAAAGGGGGAGATGGGGTGTTGAGGTACCAAAGTAGATTGTGCATCTCAGGTGTCGATTGTATACGAGGTAGAATCATGACGGAAGCTCATAACACTAGGTATTCCATTCATCCTGGCTCTACCAAAATGTATCATGACTTGAGAGAAGTCTATTGATGGAGTGGAATGAAGCGGGATATTGCTGAATTTGTTTCCAAGTGCCCGAACTACCAGCAAGTGAAAGTTGAGCACCAAAGGCCATGTGGATTAGCTCAAAATTTTGAGATTCTAGAATAGAAGTGGGAGATGATCAATATGGACTTCATTACTGATCTACTTAGGTCTCAAAAGCAACATGATTAATTTCAAAGTGGAAGTGGGAGATGATTAATATGGACTTCATTACTAGTTTACCGATATCTCAAAAGGAACATGATTTGATATGGGTGATTGTCGATAGGATGACAAAGTCATCTCACTTATTAGCAGTTAAGACAACTAACAATGCGGAGGAGTATGCCAAGATGTACATCCAAGAGATTGTGAGGTCGCATGGAGTTCCCTTGTCCATCATCTCGGATAGAGGAGCTCAATTCACCTCACAATTTTGGAGATCGTTTCAGAAAGGATTGGGTACAAAGGTAAATTTGAGTACAGCTTTCCATTCTTAGACCGATGGTCAGGCAGAGCGTACAATTCAAACGTTAGAAGATATGTTGAGAGCCTATGTCCTTGATTTCAATAGAAATTGGGATGAGCGCCTGCCGTTGATGGAGTTGTGTATAATAATAGTTATCATGCAAGTACTCAGATGGCTCCCTATGAAGCTTTATATAGGAGGAGATGTAGATCACCAATTGGATGGTTCGAGGTTGGAGAAGCAGAGTTGATTGGGCTTGACCTTGTCCATCAAGCAATGGAGAAGGTTAAGATCATTTGAGAGTGATTGAAGATTGCGCAAAGTCGTCAGAAATCCTACACCGATGTAAGGAGGAGAGATTTGGAGTTTGAAGTAGATGACTGGGTGTATTTGAAGGTGTCACCTATGAAAGGTTTCATGAGATTCGGGAAGAAGGGTAAATTGAGTCCATGTTACATTGGACCCTATCAGATTGTGAAGTGGATTGGGAAGGTTGCCTATGAATTAGAGTTGTCTTCCAAGTTAGATGATATTCATCCGGTGTTTGATGTGTCGATGTTGAAGAAATGCTTGGGAGATCCTAACTTGGCAATCCCTATGGAGAGCATAGGAGTGAAGGATAGTTTGACCTACGAAGAAGTTCCAGTCCAAATCCTTGATCGCCAGATTCGCAGATTGAGAACCAAAGAGATAGCCTCAGTAAAAGTTCTGTGGAGGAATCAATTTGTTGAGGAGGCCACATGGGAAGCCGAGGAAGAGATGAAAGCAAAATATCCGCATCTATTCATACCAATGGATGAGAATATTGAAGGTAAATTCCTTACCCTTGACCAAATTGATTGTCTTTTCTTGTTGATTGTCTATTCGTGAGTCCAAATAGAAATTGTTGATAGAAATGAGAAGTTGAAAGTTAGATTAATATATTGAATGTTGAGAAGAGTTTCGAGTTTATTCGTGCCTTGATATCCACCCTTACTCATCATTTGAGGACGAATGATCCCAAGGGGGAAATTGTTGTAACGCGCGATAAAATTACCAAAATACCTATCGAATGGAGACTTATGCGTAACGCATTTTTCCAAGCTCAGATGAAATATCTTAGACCGAATTTGCGATCAGTTCAAAAATTAAAGTTGAAAAATGATCTCAATCAAATTTAAGAGCAATCGAGTTAAAAATTTATCTTCATAAAAATTGACCAAAACAGTGAAGGTACGCGACAGGCCCGCGACACGGACCTATTGCGGACCCAAAACAGTGAGAGTACGCGACGGGTACGCGATGCAGACCCAAAGCGCACCCACACTTATACTTTTTCTCAAATTTTTGACGAGATTAATTTCCAAAAATCACAGATGTGCGACAGGTCCGCGTCGGGACCTGTCATTCCAACTTGCTCCATTAAGTTTAAAAAATTTATTCTTTGGATGGGCATTCTAGACTTTTTTCCACCTTTTTTAAACATGAATCATGACCCATCTAGGTCATTTTGATGATCAAGTAGGGTCAAAATCCCCATTCTAAGTCCTTCTTCATTATACTTGAAAGATAGGGCTTGAGAGAAAAGAAAAAAGAACGCAAGTTTGGGGAATTCTTAACGGTTGAATTGGAGAGCTTTGATCCCAGGTATGTAAGGCTAAATGAAAACATGAGTTTATTCTCTCATATGCCCCATAGGTGGTCTTAGATGGTTGATTGAAGGTTCTTGAGTAAATATGCATGATTTCTTGAATATTTCCTTGAAAACTAGATTATTTACATATATTTTCATATGTTGACGATCATCGTAAACTTGTTTACTTGAATTGAATGTATTAATTGAAGTATTGCATAACCATATTTATAATTTCTTAAATATTGCATAAAAGAAGATAGGATTGAGTCTAGAGCCTTGATTGGGAATATGATTTGGGATTGTGATTGAGAGTGAGATGTGAGAATGATGATGAGTTGATAGAACTTGATAGTCCTTGAGTCTCCATAAATGAACTCTAACGATTCGTTTATTTGATTGTTTCCTAATGATTGTTCTACGCCTTGAGCTATTGATTGAGATGTTGATTAATGAGATGATTAGAGTCTATATGAGACTAATTAAAGGATTGTGCCTCCACGAGGCTGATTGAGATGATTGGATTGAGATGGTTTGATTTGATGGATTGTTTTATGAACATTGAGTCATGAGAGGAGTATCGAGCACCGAAAGAGTAATAGTTAGTCCAACTCGCACTCATCAAACTATGTAGCCAAACGTATAAGAGGATCCAAACCATCACATCATATTATGTTGAGGTCCCCTCTGATTAGAAGTCCCTAAAATTAATAGAGGACTTATAGATTGGCTGACTCCATTTGGACTTTTCCATTATGGTTTCGATTCATTCCCTACGTGACAAGTACGGAACAGCTGTGGCTACATCAACGAGATTGTAGTACTATTACCTCCATTTGGACTAGTTCATGTGATTTTGATTCGTTCTTTACCTAGCAAGTATGGGATGTCTGTGGCAACATCAGTGTGATTGTTGTACGATCACTGGCTCATAAGTGATTGTTGTCGGATAAGAGAAACTCCCAGAAAGTTTCTACCTTGAGCACTCTGAGTCTAGACGTGATGAGATGAGATGTGATATGATGTGATGAGATGAGTTGAGATGAGTCCTTCTAAGATGAATCTAATTTGATTGATGGGTTGATAGGTCATTTGTCTACTCTTTATTCTTGCTTTAGATACACATTTGACATGTTGATTATTTTTATATTGAGTTGTTATTGCTTTTACTATTAATCTACTTGTTTCGGTTTCACTCAGCTATTTTACATACCAGTACATTCCAAGTACTGATGTTTCTTTTTGGACAACATCATATTATGATATAGATACGCAGGATAGAGGTCATCAACAGGCGAATCATTGAGGACCTTTGAGTGTTCAGCAGATTAGTGAGTCTCCCCTACTTCGGAGGATTCATCTTATTATTTTTCATCATGCTTTAGAGTTTAGAACTGCTTATTTTTTTTTATTTTGATTGGGGTAGCCATGGGTATATCATTGGCACCGCATAACAGTGATAGAGGCTTCATAGACTAGAGTTAGACATTGATATTGGAACTTGTGAGCTAGTTTCTTTCCACTAGCCTTTATTTACTATTACTGTTGAGACTAAGATGTGCCCATTTATTCTCATTTATCTTCCGCTGATTAGTAATATTGTTGAGTGAATGAACGTGATGAGGCCAAGTGGTTCAATTGGGGACTACCAATAATCTATAGGTGTCGGCCACGCCTTGGGTCCCCTCTCGATGCGTGACAGTTGGGCTTGGTTAGCCCACTTAGGATAATCCCTCTAAAAGTGACCCTCTTGTCCATACTTGAAGCAGTTGTTGGTGCTCAATCGACATCGCCCCAAATGAAGTCTGCCACACCTTCTACATGGTAGCTTTCCTTTACGGCCTAGGGCTACACTTTCTCAGGATGAAGGGTTAATTTCTCCTCCGCCTCAGATTATAACTACTATTGGACATGGGTGCAGACACCGGTAGTAGCATATACTTCTAAGGTCTCTGCAGACGGGGGTACCTACTCCCCTCCTCACCCCAAGCTTCCTCCATCTCACTCTCCTTGTCCTTTTCTTCCCATTGATTATGCACAACAGCTTGAGTAGTAGGCTCAAGCTTCTCGATGCTGATGGTATCTTTCAAATCTATGGTACGGTTAGAAGACATGGTCTGCAACGTGTAAAGGACGATTTAGAAAAGAACTCTTATAGACGTTGACTCTATCGCACGGACTTAGAATATGAAAGAAGGGGAACTATTCCTAAATGTCCTATAGCTTCCAAATTATGGATGTGGAGCTCTTCACACCAATAATAAAGACTTTACTTGACATGGCTTCATAGACTCCCTAAGACTCTTGAAACTCGTGCTCTGATACCAAGTTTGTCACGCCCCGGGAGGATACCCGAGAGTAACTGGCACTCGGAGACTATTGCTAGCCCCCAAGCGAACCACCTAGTCTCATTGCATTCATTCCATCAACTCATAAGCGGAAGATATAAGAAAAAAATAAACTAACAGTGGGCTATCATAATCACTATCATAAGGAATACAAAATAAGCAATTTAATAAAAGTAAGAAGTGGGAAAATAGTCAGTCCCGACATCAACTATCAACTGTCTATGTCTATGAAGCCTCTATGGCTAACCTCTAAGAAGGTACCATGACAGGTCATGGCTACCACAGTCTAATGAAATAAATCTAGAATAAATGAAAAGAAGATAATATGTCCCCCAAAGGCTAACCTCTAAGAAGGTACCATGACAGGCCATGACTACCACAGTCTAATAAAATAAATCTAGAATAAATGAAAAGAAGATAACATGTCCCCCGAAAATAAGGGAGGACTTACCAAGTCTCTGTCGGAATTCGTGAACCTCAACAATTGGACTGCTGAAGTCCTTTGTCTATAGAATCTGCATCATTA
>DF365629.1:3275-23376 GCA_000787875.1 Solanum virginianum
GAGAAACCATAACCAGACATTTTATCAAACACTTAGAGGGTGTGTAGTGCTAGTGTAAAATCATGCAATTCAAGAGTGAAATCATGCTAGGAAATTCAATATAAAACCTTCAATAGATACTTGGTAACACCCTCTAGGAATTTACATCAAAACCCTTCACCAAATCTTACAATAGACCTTGGTTTCATAACTCAAAACATAGCAAAACAATCACAATTTAATGAGCTTCAACATAGTGTGCAGTGATCTTCATAATAAGATAGATCCAGTTGTAAATCAACTTTAAAACATGCAAATTAGAGCAAAAGGACCCTTGAGTATCATGGCTAAAAGGAACCCATGAAAGAAACCCACATACCTTAGCTTTGGAGATGAACTTGATGAAGATTGGAGATGAGGACTTGAAGCCTGAGAGGAAATTCTTAGATCCGGAGAGGGTTTTGAGACTTGAGTTTAAGAGATACAATATTGGCTAAGTGTTTGAATGAGTGTTGGGGAATGTTTAGATGATACGAGGGTGAAAAATGGTTAAGTATGGGTATTTTTATGTTTGGAGACACTTAGGCCCAAGACTTCAAAGTCTTGGACCGCAAGAAAAATAACTAGACAGAAAAGTATGCATGTCCATGTCACGGACAAGATGGAAAAATGAATTCCTTCATCTGCGTGCCCTTGGCATGTCATGCCAGGTGAGCGAAAAGCTCTCTAGAAATCGTCACTTGAAAAATCAAAATTGCTAATCGTTTGCTCTAAAATCGGGGTTAGATCCTTTTCCACGTAATTTTGACCACCTGATCAAGAATATGAAGTTGGATTTTTGATATCGCACATGAATTTTGAGATATATGGAAACTACAATTTCAGGCACTTTTGAGGCACATTTTTGGGCATTTTTTGGGGTCATTATACCTAGGGTACCCTCCTGGGGTATGAAAGACTTGGTATTAGAGCACAAAGTTTGAGTATCCTGCTGGGCACTTCCGATGCACATTTTCAAGCACTTTTTGGGGTCGTTTCACAAAGGGAGTGATAGTTTATTGGTTATCTGTTGTAGATACTTTCTGTTTCTTGATTTGTCTAACTCACTCCAGTTTGATTCAACCATATTTAAATATTTCAATTCTTTGAGGTATTTTATAAAATATTTTAATGTCAAACTAACTAGATTATCACATAATTTAATTTTAAAAATTATTATCTTAACTTTGAGTATTTTCTAAAGATAACAATCACTATAATATTGATTTTTTGTAATTAAAAGTAATACAAAATATTATATAAATTAAAAAATAATATTCTAATTAATATATTCAATCAAGTAGAATCTTAAATTTTTAAATACTTCTAGAGAAGTATTGATAGTTTTTATAACAATTGACTCTATTGAAAAAGTTTCGAAATGATAATCAATAAAAGAGATTTAAACATTTATGTTGTTACGTAACGTACAATAATTTTTATATATTTATTCTTGTCTTATAAAATATTACATGAAATGTTATACTGTCAATTAAAAATATTAATAAATAAAATATATATAAAAAAATTAAATAAATGTAATGCTCTTTTTAAAATTTTGGCTTTATGCCATGCTTTCTATTTGGCCGCGTTGTCTACCTCTTGGTTAAAGGTCAGACTGTTAAATGCCTAATAGTGTCTGACTTCACGATAGAGTCATACATGGCTCAAACCTATTCGTGGAACAATTTTGATCGATAACCAAGAAAATCGTGTAATTCATAGAATGGAATTACCATGATAAAAATAGCAAAAAATAAAATAAAAAATCACGTAAGATAAAAAATTGAAAGTGTTAAACACAAGCAAATAAACTTATGTAGTGGGTGACAATGCCAGTAAATAATGTATCAAAATCAAGACATATGGAACAAGAAAAGTGATTACAGGATAAAATAGAAAAGTAAAAAATTGGAAACACAAACAAAAGTAGTGGCTTTGTAGCAAAAAAAAAAAAGTGGAATACCAGGGTTACATTTCGAAACTTAGGTTTACAGGAAAGCTAGTAAAGAGGGAAGAAATAATCGATGAGAACGATAACCACAATGGATCTTACTAACCCCATTTCAATTTTCTGTGCGGATTTGTTTTCTTTTCCGTCTCAAAATATTATTATCTTACTATATTTAAAAATATTTTAATTATAATTTTTTATTTTTTAGTAAAATAATTTATAATTATATAAATATTTAAAAATTATTTTAGATCATAATTTTTTTTAAATCTTTTGTTTCTTAAACACTGTAGAAACTTAAATTGTGACATATAAAATGAGATAAATGAAATACTACATGTAGTTCCAAAAGCAAAAATTTTAGGACAAAAATTAATGTTTATTTTTGGGTATGTTATAAACATATTTATTTATGGCGAATGTCTATTTATGTAGGGTTTTCTTCATTGTAAAACACATCTCAATATTATTCAAGAGCAATAAAAAATTCTCTCTCTTCTCCCCTACTTTCTTCTTTGTATTATTTTATACTTTCATAACACGTTATCAGCATGAGACTCTACTGTCTTAAAGAATAAAGGTTCAGTTTCAAGGCTAAGGTATTATTTATTTATTTATTTATTTTATCTTCATTGATATGACTAACCTTGTTAGCACGAGACTCTACCATTTTAAAGAGCGAAGGTTAAGTTTCAAGGCCAAGGTACTATTTATTTATTTTTCTCTTTATTGATATGACTAACCTTGAGAAACTTGAGTTTGTTGCCCTTCATAGTTTGGCAAGAACTGCCCTTCATAGGTGTTGGATGCTAGATGTCTTGGAGACAACATTGAAGAAGAAAATAAAATATTAAAATAAGACTGGGCTAAAGCGATGATATTCTTGCATCATCATCTTGATGAAATTTAAAAATATGAATATCTCACAGTCAAGGATCCACTTGTCTTGTGGAAAAACATAAAAGAAAAATATGATCACTTGAAGATGGTCATACATCTAAAAGTATGATAGTTCCATTAAAATGCTCCATTCTTTAAAGTGAATGTGGTAGCAGTGTAATACCTGAAAGAAGATAAGTGATTGACTAATGCACGTGACTATGGAATGAGGTACTAAGCTATCATAAATTAATCTACTAAGATGATTTTGTTCCATTCACGAAGAATGAGAACTTTTGATAATGATTTGAATTAAAGAAAATTCAAATGGACATCCATTAAAAAACCTGAAGATTCCTTTAAATAGTAATTTTTCTTGTACTGCTTGTTATCAAGGCAATTTGATTGTGAGACCATCACTAACAAAAGTTGAGATTGAGTCTCCTGCGTTTTTGAAACATATACATGAGGATATTTGTGGACATATTCACCCTCCTAATGGGACGTTTAGATGTTTTATGGTCCTAATAGCTGTTTCATCTAGATGGTCTCATGTGTTCCTATTGTCATCTCATAATTTGACATTTGCAAAATTATTGGCACAAATAATATGATTACGAACACAATTTTCTGATAATCAAATTAAGTCCATTCGTCTTGATAATGCTGCAGACTTTTCATCCCAAACATTTAATGACTATTATTTATCCATTGAGATAAGAATTGAACATCTTGTTACTCATATGCATACTCAAAATGGTCTTACTGAGTCATTAATTAAACGCTTGCAATTGATAGCAAGACCATTGCTTATAAAAACTAGATTGCCTACTTATATATGGGGACATGCAATTTTGCGTGCTGCAACACTTATTTGTCTCAAGACGACAAATTATCATAAACATTCTCCTTTGCAATTGATTTTGGGTCAAGAACCTAATATATATATCCCATTTAAGAATTTTTGGATGTGTTGTATATGTGCCTGTGGTACTACCACATTGCACAAAAATGGGATCTCAAAGAAGATTAGGAATATATGTGAGGTTTGAATCACCCTCTGTTATCCGTTATCTTGAACCATTAACTGGAGATATCGCAAAAATGGGATTCCAAAGAGGATTAGGAATATATATTGGGTTTGAATTACTCTCTATTATTTAATATCTTTAACTATTAACTAGAGATATGTTCACTACTCGATTCACAAATTATCAATTTAATGAGACACTTTTTCCAAAATTAGGGGGAGAAGATACTAATATCAATAGAGAAATTTTGTGAAAAAATCCATCATTGTCTCATATTGATCCATGTGCTTCTATTCGTGAGCAAGAAGTACAAAAGATTATTCACATGCAAAGATTGCAAATCAAATGCTAGATGCATTTACAGATTTGAAAAGGATTATGACTCACCTCTATGAGAAGTAGAGTAGTTGAGAAGAAATAAAGTTAAAATTTACTCCCCGAGTAACAAATCTGAAATTTGTTCATGTAATAGTAAATCAAAAATTTACTATAACAAAAGACACATGTCATGGTAAACTTGAAGTTTACTCCTTAGACATATATTGAAGAAATAAAAAATTCTTCAAGATTGCTTGTTCTCATGAGAAGTTGATTGGATCAACTAATGTTGGGACTAAATTCCCTAAATTCTAAAAGTATAAAAAGGTGAATATGAGTCCATTCACTGTTATGTGATATGTGAAATTGATTCATCTATAAAATAATCACATGTACATTTATTGTCAAACTGAAGTTTGACATCCGTAAAATTATTTGTGCAAGATAATCGAGTTAAGAGTACAACTTTCAGAATACATAATCAAGATAATTCATCTTGATAATATTGATAAATATCCAAGTTGATTGACACTAAATGTCTTAGATAAATGGTCAATCATTAATTATGAGAACAAAGTTTCATGGTCTGAAATATGATAAATTGTAGACAAATATATGTATCAGACTAATACATTTTGATCAAATTTCCCCCAATTGATTTATGGTCATGGAACATATAATTTCCATCTAATAATTTTAATATGTTGTATATAACTAATAAATATACCATGATTCATAAAGGGTGGATTCCTTAAGATAGATGAGAATATATGTTAGTTTGTCTAACATAAGGGGGAGGTAATAATAAACTAAGAGTTGAAATACTCTTGTTGAATGTCCCTAAAGGACAGAGTCTATGACATACATAAAACATGCAATTGGTCCCAAAGCAAAGGAGACTCACCAACTCAGCTAAATGCTCAGATCCTCAGCAATGCACTTGTTGAGGATATGTAGTACCTGCCTCTGTATCATAAAATGATGCAATCTAAAGGGGATCTAACAAGTAGAATAATATAGAAATAATATCAACTTAGAAGATACTCAATCAGAATGTCAAATGTCTATCCAAAACAAGAATAAAGAGTAGATAAGTGACCCGTCAACCAATCAAACCTCATCAATCAACTCAACTCAACTCAACTCAATGGAACTCAACTTAGCTCAACTCAATGGAACTCAACTCAACTCGACTCAGAGTACTCAGTTTAGGAACTTTCTGGAAGTTTCTCTTATTAAAAGATAATCACTTATGAGCAAGTGAATGTATAACAGTTCTGCTGATGTTACCACAGTCATTCTATACTTTCTAGGTAAGGAACAACTCGAATCCATAATGGATCCAACCTCAGATGTCCTCTATTGCTTTCAGGGACTTCTCCTCAAGAGGGAACCTCTAATGTGATGATTCAATCCTCACCTACACTTGGCAAGGTAGTTATTGAGTAAGAGTTGAATTTACTCTTACTCATTTCAGTGCTCGATACTCCTCTCAAGACTCAATGCTTATAAAACTCCTCATCTCAATCCATTATCTCGATTAGACTTGTAGAGGCACTCATCATTTCAATTAGTCTCATAGAGACTCTCATCATTTCATCAACTCAACTGAAATGGGGCCTTTTGGCCAAACATCAATCATCTCATTAACTCAGTTCTCATTGGATAGCTCAAGGACTCAGATCAATCATCAAGAGAAAGTCATTTCGATAAAACTCTAAAACTCAATTATGAATACTCATAGGATCATCAAGCTCAATTAACTTAACCTCATACTCACGTCAACATCATAATCAACATACTCAAGTTAAGGCTCTAGACTCCATCCCAAGGTTCATTCATGCGTGCTTTCATAAAATAACATATAGGGTTATACATTAACTCATGAAAAATATTTGATTCAAGAAAACAAGTTTATGATGATCATCAACATATAAAAATACATGCAATAGATATAATTTTTAAGAAAATAATCAAAAATCATGTATGTAGACTCATTAGACTCTTAACCCCTCGAATACTATCAATGGGGGCACATGGGAGAACAATCCCACGCTTTAGTTTAGCCTTACATACCTGGTGTGAAGGTTTTGGACAATCAACCTCAAAGAACTCTCCTCGAACCCCTTAATTACTCGCTCCTCTTCTCTTCTCTTCTCTTTAACCCTAGTCTTTTTCAAGAACTCAGAAAAGACTTAGAATAGGGTTTAAAATCCTTTTTTATGCTCAAAACAACCCATTTAGATCGTGTTTTGAGTTTAGAAGGGGTTGAAAATGGTCTGGAATGACCCTCACAAAATAAATGAAAAACATTTTCCTCTAGAGTTTTTTCGCTGAAAATTCTCCGAACGAGTTTTCTAATCTCGTTGAAAATTATTGGATAAAATCTAAGTGTTGGTACATGGCAGGTGCGCATTGCACACCTGTCCCACACTTATTTTAGAATTCATTTATGCATCAAAAAATTATCTTAATCTGGTTGCTCTCAAAATCAATCAAGACCACTTCCCCACTCAATTTTTCATGCTGATCGCATATTCGGCCTCAAATTTGCCATTAGAGCATAAAAAAATGTGTTATATGCGCATCTCTCCTCTATGGGTATTTTGGTAATTTTACTAGGTGTTACATTAATATGAACCAAAGGAAGTACTATATTATTAGTCACTTCATTTACTTGTCTACCTTAGATTTTGCATGTTCCTTATCAATAACTGACACAAGAATTTATCATGATGTCCATATTAATGGCCTTTTTGTATTACAAATTGAAGAATAACTTGGAGAATAAGTAATTAATATTAAGAGTAAAATATAGAAAAAATAACTTTTTCATATATTAAAAATAATTATAAAAGTGAAAAACTATTTTTAAAATAATGGACAAATAAAAATGGATGGAGGGAGTAACATTGAATTATTTTGAGGTTGAGAAATTACTTATCCATTATTCAGAAAAGTATATTAGTTTTATTTAATATCACCATACTCAATGTAATTTGACAAGTGTGAAGACGGAGCTTGGCTCACTTTGACTGAGTGCTCCTACGTAGAGCCTGCCATACCAGTGATAGCTAGTGATTGAGTTTAATGACCCTCCAGGTCATTTAAGAGGTTCTGCAAATATTTTATCACTTTGAGCATTTGCATAGTGACCTCGGGCTATTTACAATGTATTAACATTGATTGTGTGATCGTTGTGAAATGACCCAAAAAGTGCTCGAAAATATGCCTCAAAAGTACCCAAATCGTAATTTCCATATATCTCAAATTCATGCGTGATATCAAAAATTTGACTTCATATTCTTGATCAGGGGGCAAAATTGAGTGGGGAATGGGACTAACCCCAATTTTAGAGCAGCCGTATCACTTCATATTCTTGATCAGGGGGCAAAATTGAGTGGGGAATGGGTCTAACCCCAATTTTAGAGCAACCATATCAAAATTTGAAAATTGAAAGTTGCAAATTCCAGAGAGCATTCCGTGCCCTTCGCGTGATGCGGCCAGCATGTGGAGCTGCCAATTTTTTTTGCCCAGTTTTCTTGTTCGGTCCAAGTCTTTTGGGTCTTGGGCCTAGGTCTTCCCATACTTAAAAACACCTATACTTAGCCATATTTTACCTTCATATCATACAAGACATTCTGCAATACTCTCTCAAATACTTAGACAAATATTTTACTCAAAATTTAAGTGCCAAAACTCATTTCGGATATTAAGGAATTCACTCATGCTTCAAGTTCTAATCTCAATTGTCATTGAGGAATTCTTCAAAGTTGAGGTATGTGGGTTTCAACCATTGGGTCCTTTCACCCATGGTGCCCAAGCTTCCTTTTTACACAAATTTCATGTTTCTAATTTGATTTACTCATGGTTCTTACTTACTATGAATTTGACTATGAACTATGTTGGGGTTTCATAAAAGTGTGATTGTTTAAGCATGTTTTGAGCTTTGAATGCATGATCTATCTTGAGATTTGATAAAGCGTTTTAATGTATATTGCATGATGGTATTACCAAGTATTGGTGGGTTAATTTACTTCAAGTTTGCTTGCATGATTTCACTCTTGAATTACATGGTTTTACACTAGTATTACACACTCACCAAGTATTTGATAAAATATCCGATTTACGGTTCTTGATCTATTGATAATACATTGCATGAACTATGACTCATATGACTTTATGATGATGAAAGGATGGTATATATATGTTGATTTCATGAAAAGTATCCGTAGTATTATGAGTTGACCATAACCAATTGAGGGGTTGATACCTCAATCACCTTGGATGGGGATGGTATGCTATCAACCAATTGAGAGGTTGATACCTCAATCACCACGAATTGTAGGGTATGACAACCATCAATTAATTGAGGGGTTGATACCTCAATCACCTTGGATGGGGATGGTATGCTATCAACCAATTGAGAGGTTGATACCTCAATCACCACGAATTGTAGGGTATGACAACCATCAATTAATTGAGGGGTTGATACCTCAATCACCTCGGATGGGGGTGGTATACCATCAACCAATTGAGGGGTTGATACCTCAATCACTTTGGATGGGGGTGGTCATGCCCATCAACCAATTGAGGGGTTGATTACTCAATCACTTCCAAGGGGTGGTCTACCTTGAATTCCAAGTACTAAGTTTTCTTGGTTTATGATGATGGTCATTTCTCACACATGTACCATATTTCTATTTAAGCATGTTTTGCTTCAAGCATTGATCATTTATGCTACGTTGCTAATATACTATATCTTGCTTACGATTACGTATTTTGATTATGTTGCCTACCCATTGTTGCATTGCATCTTACATACTTAGTACATTCAAATGTACTAATGCATACTCTATGCCTACATGATGTTATCATGTAAGAACCGGAGCTCCTCATGATCATACTCATCCTCCTTGTGGCTAGTACTATCTTCTCAAAGCAAGTTTAGTGAGTCTTCAACTCCGGGGACCATATCTCTTGTTCTTATGCTATGTAAAGAGTCTCATTATCTAATTGTATGCTTTTGACTATGATGGTGAGCCCAGAAAGTTGTCTTGGCCCCTGCTCCTTCTATGTATTAGAGGTGTTGTTGGAACCTTATGATATGTTAATGCTATGCTATTGGCTTGTTATATTTCTATGGTATTGAGGATGTCCCTTAGCCCCATATTCCCCTTATACTATCTCTTATTGTTATTTTATTGCTTCTGCGACTAAGGATGTGTAATGATATGCTAAGAGGCTTATTTGGGGTCCCTTCGAGTTTTCTATTCGTCGTGTCACTTCAAGGCCCTAGGCTTGGATCATGAGAAACTTGGTATCAGAGCACTAGGTTGTTAATGGTCCTCGACATCCAACATACCATGTTTATTATAGTCTTATTCATGGTTGTGTTGTGCACCACAACTATGAATAAGAGGCTATTAGACATTTTAGAAAATGTTCCCCTTCTTCATGGTCTATGTCGTGCTATAGAAGTTAGGTAAGGTTTCCCCTCTAACGAATGCTCTTTGCTATATTTAGATTGTGCCTAATACAAGAGGAAGAAAAGCTCGCACTCTCAAAGAACAACCGGCTCATGAAGAGCTCTGAGATGCTCTCACTTTGCTAGCTCAAGCCATGGCTAACCAAGTAAACCAAGGGGCCCAAGCCCCTCATGCTCCTACTCCAGAATCTTGGGTGAGGGACTTTATGAGGATGAACCTACCGGAGTTCAATGGGTTTAACATGGATGAGAACCTTCAAGAATTTATTGATTAGGTATACAAGGTATTGACTATCATGGGTATTAGATCGGAAGAGAAGCCAGAGTTAGCGGCTTACCAACTCAAGGGGGTGGGCCAAATATGGTATACTCAATGGAAGAAGGAGAAGGGGAACAACAATGTGATCCTTTGGGAGGAGTTTAAGGCGGCTTTCCTCAATCAGTTCTTTCCTCTTGAGCTTAAAGAGCCAAAATAATAGAGTTTATGAATTTGAAGCAAGGATCTATGAGTGTGAGGGAGTATGCCCTTAAGTTTAAACAACTCTCCAAATATGCTCCACACTGGTTGCCGACCCGAGGTCTAGAATGAATAAGTTTATGATAGGTGTATCCGATTTGGTAAATGATGAGTGCCAGGCTGCTATGTTGATTAGTGACATGGATTTGTCCCGCCTAATGACTTATGTCAAATAATTGGAGGGGGAGAAATTGAGGAAGAGGAGGAGTAGTGAGGGTCCATGAGAAATTAAGGAAGAGGAGGAGTAGTGAGGCCAAGAGGGCCCATTTTGATGGTAAGTTCCAAAATCCCAAGGGTGGCCAATTTCATCAAGGCCAAGGGTCTTCTCATGCTCCTAATAGAAGGTTTACCAATGACTACCCAAGGGGCCAAGGTGATGGTGGTGTGGTGCCCAGTGCTATATGTCCAAAGTGTGGTAGGGGTCATGGTGGCCCATGTTTAAAGGATACCAATGCTTGTTTTGGTTGTGGTGAAGTAGGGCATAAGGTGATGGATTATCCATGTAATCACAAACAAGGGTAAAGATGTTTGTCCACAAGGTCAGGGTGCAAATATGGTTTCTTCGAGGAGAGGAGGCCAACAAGGTAGTCTCCTAAGGTACAATCAGTTTTATCCTCTTCAAGGGAGGCAAGGGGTAGATGAGGTGCCTGATGTCATCACCAATATGTTAAAAGTCTTTGATTTTGATGTGTATGCATTAATAGACCCGAGTACAACTCTTTCTTTTGTTACTCTTTTTTTTGTCAAAAGGTTTCAGGACTTTCACTAAAATTAAAATATTTGATTCAGATAATAAAATATTGTTATGACAGACAAATTTATAAATTTATCTTTACAAAAATAACTTTTATTCTTGTATGAGTCTTATGAGGTGTCTACTCCTATTGGTGCATCTATTATTGCTAGAAAGGTCTATAGAAATTTTTTCGTTTGCCTCTTACATAAAATATTGCCTTGTGATCTTGTTGAGTTGGATATGGTGGATGTTAATGTCATTCTTGGGATGGATTGGTTGCATACATATTATACCTCTATTGATTGTAGAATCTGTAGGGTCAAATTCTAATTCGTAAATAAACCAATCCTTGAGTGGGAGAGCCATGACGTGGTGGTCAAGGGTAGGTTTATTGATTGCATTAAAATCCAAATGTTGATCTCTAAGGGATGTCTCTATCATCTTGTGAGGGTTAGGGATGTTGAGTCTAAAGTCTTTCCCATAGAGTCAATTCTAGTAGAGTCAATTCTAGTAGTTAAAGAGTTCCTAGATGTCTTCCCTAGTGACCTTCCCGGTGTTCTTTCCAAAAGGGAAATAGATTTTGGCATAGATCTCTTTCCCGACACTTAACCTATTTCTATTCCTCCTTACCATATTGCCCCGGTGGAGTTGAAGGAGAAATTAAAGGATTTGTTGGAGAAGGGTTTTATTAGGCCTAGTCAATCACCTTGGAGTGCACCGGTGTTATTTGTGAAGAAGATAGATGGTTCTCTTAGAATGTGCATTGACTACTGGCAACTCAATAGAGTCACCATCAAGAATAAGTATCCTCTACCAAGGATTGATGATTTATTTGACCAACTTCAAGGGGCTAGTCACTTCTCTAAAATTGATCTTCGATCCAGGTATCATCAAGTGAAGGTAAGAGAGTGTGACATTCCCAAGACAGACTTTCAGACTAGGTATGGGCATTATGAATTTGTCGATATGTCTTTGTGTTGACTAATGCACTAGCTATCTTCATAGATCTTATGAATAAGGTCTTTAAACCCTACCTTGATTTGGATAGACCTTTAACCCCGTCAGATATTAGAAGCTTCTTGGGCTTAGCAGTTATTACCGGAGGTTTGTGAATGGGTTCTCTTCTATTGCTTCTCCTATGACTAAGTGGACCCAAAAGAAGGCTAAATTTGTGTGGATTGATGAGGGTGAAAAGAGTTTCCAAACCTTGAAAGATAAGCTTATCTCCGCTCCTATCGTGTCTCTATTGGAAGGGTTGGAAGGGTTTGTTGTGTATTGTGATGCCTCCCGAATTGGTTTAGGTTGTGTTTTGATGAAAAATGGTAAGGTGATAGCCTATACTTCTAGACAACTCAAGGTGCATGAAAAGAATTATCCTACTCATGATCTTGAATTGGCCGCCGTGGTATTTGCTTTGAAAATTTGGCATCATTATTTGTATAGGGTGCATGTTGATGTGTTTATCGATCATAAGAGTCTCCAATATGTATTTACTAAAAAAGATCTCAACTTGAGGTAACAAAGGTGGTTAGAGATTCTTAAGAACTATGATGTGAGAGTACATTATTACCCCGGTAATGCTAATGTTGTGGCTGATGCTTTGAGTTGGGTGTCTATGGGTACCCTAGCTCATGTTGAGGATGGGGGCATAGAGGTATCTTGGGAGGTTCATCAGTTGGCTAGATTGGGGGTTAGGTTGGATGAGGTTAATAATGGTGGTATTGTAGTTGTTGATGGTTCAAAATCTTCCTTGGTTGATGAGGTAAAAGCAAAGTAAGATCTTGACCCCTCCTTGATAGAATTAAAGGCTTTGGTGAGAGAGGTCAAGGTGGAGGTTTTCTCCCAAGGGGGAGATGGTGCCTTTAGATACCAAGGTAGGTTGTATGTGCCTAGTATTGATGGCTTGAGAGAGAATATTCTTGATGAGACTCATAATTCTTCCTATTCTATTCACCTTGGTTCTACCAAGATGTATATAGATTTGAGGGAAGTGTATTGGTGGGGAGGTATAAAGAAAGATATTGCTAAATTTGTATCCGATTGTCATATTTGCCAATAAGTTAAAGTCAAACACCAAAGTCCAGGTGGCCTAACCCAAATATAGAGATTCCTACTTGGAAGTGGGAGGAAATTAACATGAATTTTGTGGTAGAGGTCATTCCAAAGAGGTCTTGGTACCAAGGTAAAGCTTAGTACGACCTTTCACCCTCAAATGGATGGCCAAGTCGAAAGAACTATACAAACTCTTGAGGATATGTTTAGAGCTTGTGTATTAGATTTTAGGTAGTTGGGATGATCATCTTCTATTGATTGAGTTTGCTTACAATAATAGCTACCATTCTAACATTGGTAGGGCTCCTTTTGAGGCTCTTTATGGTAGATGTTATAGGTCCCCGGTTGGATGGTTTGAGGTAGGGGAAATGGCTTTGTTGGGTTGTCTAAGACTAGAAAGGGTTTTGATTCTATTTGGGTTGTGGTTGATAGAATGACAAAGTCAGCTCATTTCCTACCGGTTAAGACTACATATGGTGCCGAACATTATGCTAAGTTGTACATTCATGAGTTGGTTAGATTGCATGGGGTACTTTTGTCTATCATATCGGGTCATGGTGCTCAATTCACGCACCCTCAAATGGATAGCCAAGTCGAAAGAACTATCCAAACTCTTGAGGATATGCTTAGAGCTTGTGTATTGGAGCTTAAGGGTAGTTTATCGGGTCATGGTGCTCAATTCACTTCACACTTTTAGAGGTCCTTCCAAAGAGGTCTTGGTACCAAGGTAAAGCTTAGTATGACCTTTCACCGGTAGTTAGGATGATCATCTTCTATTGATTGAGTTTGCTTACAACAATAGCTATCATTCTAGCATTGGTAGGTCTCCTTTTGAGGCTCTTTATGGTAGACGTTGTAGGTCCCCGGTTGGATGGTTTGAGGTAGGGGAAATGCTTTGTTGGGTCCGGATTTGGTTATGGAGTCCATGGAGAAGGTATGGTTGCGATGGTTTGAGGTAGGGGAAATGGCTTTGTTGGGTCCAGATATGGTTATGGAGGCTATAAAGAAGTTAAAGTTGATTAGGGAAAGGTTGAAAACAGCCCAAAGCCATCAAAAGTCCTACGCCGATGTGAGGTGAAGAGATCTTGAATGTAGAATTGGTGATTGGGTCTATTTGAAGGTCTTTCCTTTGAAGGGTGTGGTTCATTTTAGTAATAAGGGTAAATTGAATCCAAGATTTTTGGGTCCTTATAGGGTGTTGAGGAAGATTGGTAAGGTGGCTTACGAGTTGGAGTTGCCAAGTTAAATGGGCTTGGTTCATCCGGTCTTTCAATATGCTATTGTTTGCCCCTTTTGAGTCGAATTTTAGTGAAATTTGGGTCTATTCTTTGTGGTTTTGTTAGGCAAACGTCATGGTAATGTTGGAATTAATTGATAGCACTCTGTTTGGTGCGAAAATTGGATTTTAGCTGCTGTTATGAAGAAATTTTTATGAAAACTTCGTGTTGTGATGTCTCGGCTATTTCTCATTGGAATTAAGTAAAATTTATTTATAAATTGTACTACTTTTTGAGACCTACACCATGGTATATTTAGATTTTATTAATTTGAAATTTTTTTGAGTAAATTCGCAGAAAAGCTGTTGTTAATAAATGTTTCTTTTTCCGATAAGAAATGCAACTTCATTTTTTTAGCTGTTTCTCTGTCTTCTAGGATCTGTTTTGGGCTTAATTTCTGACTATGTACTCAGGGTGATGTAAGGATCATTTTATGAGGGTTTGTTTAGTGTTTTGGATGTGGCCCCCATTTTTCTCTATTTTAGTCACAATTGGCCTAGTCTCCTCCATTTCTTAAGATATTATAGCACAAATAATCGTATTGATATCGTGACTCATATTTTGATAGTTGAGTGACATTTGGAGGTCAACAAGGAGAAAAAACTTATGTTGACTGATCCGTAGTGCATGGGTTAGCCTTTTAGGTAGGCTAGCCTTCCTTTAACCTTCAACTGAGCTAAAATATGTGGATCTTTGAGTTGAGATATGTTATATCGACTGGTTTTATTGAGTATATGATATGTATGACAATGTGAGATATTGGTTATTGCATAAGGTACTAAGTTGTATTCTGGTTCTGTTAGACTGCGGAAAGATCTGGTAAATGCTGGATATGGGCTAATGCCATGTAACAGGTGTGTACTCTGGCTTGACTTTTGTATGTATGTGGGTATAGCCTGGTGCTACACAGATATGGTAGTTATGAGACTAGTTGATAACTATACTTTGTGTTGTAGATCTGCTATGGTATTTGCTTGGTTTTGATAACCCTTATTGTTCTTGATACCTGTGATACAGCTGTGATCGCTTTGTTATTCTGAATACGTATGATTGGCTAGTTGTAATATGCTTGTCTCTAGCTAAACATGATTCAATACTGTTTCTGTGACATATATGCCTGGATATAGACTTGTTAGCTATTATACATTTGCTAACTTTACTTGATACTGGGTAACATGCTATATTCTAAGAAATGTTATTGTGTTTGCTTTTGACTAGGCATTGTGAGTATTGACATAAGATATGATGCTGCTACATCTCTGGTGAGATAGCAATGGGGATGTGATTCTTTTAATGAGATGTATGTATTTTCCTATAGGATTTATTGAGTCATCTGTGGTTGAGATATTGATTGTGTGAGTTAGCCCTTAGGACTACCATCTGTATAGGAGTCTTTTACATTACCAGTGAGTCGACACATAGTTGCCTGGGCAAATTTTCTTTGTTATCAGCTAGACTGCATGTTATTCTTCCTAGCGGACTTGTTACAGTCACTAACTAGCCTGGATATTATTGGTCTAGTTACGATTATTCTAGATAATTACCATGTCTCTAGCTGGGTATGAACTTTCGGCAGTTAGACAAAATTCTATATTACTTCTGTAGAGACGTACATTTGGGATGATTGCTTGTCTGCCTGCCGGGTTATCGAATACTGAGAGACCTGCTATATTCTGGGAACTAATTCTTTATGGTACTCCTAATTATGTGCTGAAAGGAACACCTATAGTCCAACATAGGGTGTTATGGGTATCACCTATAGTCTAACACATGGGATAGCCTTTCATGTTACACTCCTGATTGTGTGTTGAGGGGATCACCTATAGTCCAGCACAAGGTGCTGAGAGAATTGTCTATAGTCCAGCACATGGCATTTTGTGTTATACTCCTAATTGTGAGTTGAGGAGATTACCTATAGTCCAACACAGGGTGCTGTGGGTATCATTTATAGAACATAATAGGGTGCTGAGGGGATTGCCTATAGTCTAGCATAGGGTATGATATGCGCTCTGAGTCCAAATTAGGGCACCTACTGAGTCACATTAGCAGTTTGGGTTTCGAGTTCTTAGTTCCTCTCTGGCCATCAGGGTTAGGTTATTGGTTCTGATACGACTGGGTGGTTAAGACCTTTGTCATTAGTTATTGGTCCATGTATCTTACACCTATACACCCCATAGTTGTGCGTGGGTGTACCTATTAGGCTTATGGGGGGTCCAGTCAACATACATGCATAGATGTTAGGGCCGTACACCCACGTACATCACTATACCTCGATCCTGTGATAGTCGTATATGGTTTCATTTGGATTTTGTCGGTTGGTTCTGTTATACATTGTTTGGCCTTACTCAGTTGGTCCCTTCTATTTCTTCTTGATTGGTTCTTCTAGTTCTGCTCAGCGGGTTCCCTAGATGCCCTTGACATAGTTGACACTTGATTTTCAGGTTTCGTCAGTTGATATCATTGCAGATCACTTAGGTTGTTTAGTTGGGGTTCCATGATTCTCCAGACATGCTTATCTTTTGGCCTGGATTTAGAAATGAGTACTAAGTATTTTATTACATATGTTCTTACCATATTTACTGTATTTTACTCAACCAACCGATGATGCCTACTGGGTACCTCCCACCGGTACTCACACCTACCTTTCTGCATCTACTCGTGGTGTAGGTCCAAGTACAAGCCGTGGCCATTTATTGATAGCTTGTAGATATGTCAAGAGACTTGGGTGAGCATCAACAACTTCAGATATTTTATAGTCTCCTTTTGTTTTCTGGCCGTCTTTTGAATTAGGCACTAGCCTCGTACATTTATAGTTTTGTCTTGTATTTGTAGGAGTTTCTCCTAGTTATGTATATGACTATGTATATATATTTTTATTTGGGATTTGAGTCTATAGTAGCTCTGTATAGATGGCTTCCAGGTCCTGGATAAATTGTGTTTACTGTACTTATACGTGAGAAGCCGGGTTGTGACAAGGTGGTATCAGAGCTAGGTCACTGTTCTCACCTCAGAGCTACTGTCTAGTAGTGTCCTGCGGATGGGTGCAGAGACATCTGTGACTTATCTTTAGGAGGCTATCGCATGCTTAGGAAACTCCTCTTTATTGTTGATTCTATTCTTGTGGGTTCGCCAATGGTCTGTTGATTCCTGGAATTTGATTCTCTCGTTCTTCACAGATATGTCATGCAGTGGTCAGACTTCGGATAGAGGTAGGGTTGTGCCGTCAATCCCCAATAGAGAGCTTCCTCCAAAGGCTGTTGAGCGGAGATAGGATGCCCCAACTCCCCCATAGTCGGAGGCACCAGTTCCCCCATTTAGCAGGGATCGACACTGGCCCCATTTCCTCTAGCACAGGCCTCGGTAAAGCCTGCCACACTAGAGGCTCTGATTGCATAGCAGAGAGAGCCACCCCTTTCTAAGATCAATGATTGCTCGGGTATTTTTTGAGATTGACTCCACCGAGGTATTTAGAGGTTGCTAGAGAGGATGCCCATGAATTTTTGATGTCTTGTATGGAGAGATTGCAGGCATTGAGATTGCTGGAGTCTTGAGGCAGAGTTTATAGCCTATCAGTTAGATGGGCCCGCCAGAAAGTGGTGTCCGTAGAGGCTACCAGTACGACTCTAGAAATGATGCTATCCTAGGTATGATTACCTTATGCCAGCAGCTAGCTTCATGGTTATTTAAAGTGGTGTCCGACTTTCAGGGATACCAGACTCACTAATGCACCACCTATGACTTGGGTAGAGTTCTCTGAGGCATTCATGGCCAGATTTGTCCCTAGGAGCCCTAGGGATAGACTTTGTTATCAGTTTATTTGATAGAGCAAGGCCCAATGACGGTGAATTAGTATGAGGCGTGATTTCAGGAGCTCTCTAGGTATGCTACATCTATTTTACCGATAAAGGAGGAGCAGATTCACTATTTTGTACGGGGCTTGAGACCTCTACTGAGGGTTGGCACATATGCACTGGTGACTCAAGTAGATCTTATCTAGATATTGTGAATCATGTTTGTACGATTGAATAAATTCTTCATGAGGCCCGTGATGGCAACAACAGGTGGGCCTACTATGAGGGCAACTATAGTGGGATTGAGTACAGGTCTAGGGAGCATTTCGGCAGATCTCAGCAGATATCCCAGACCAGGCCACCCTTTTTACCTGTCTAGAGCTCCAAGGCCCCGGAGGCAGATGGTACTGATGAACGCTCAAGATACACCTCTAAAGGTCAAAGAGATCATCAAAGTAAAAACCTAACCAAGGTTAGGGTCGAATCCCACAGGGAATATAGTACTTTTGCAAATTGGTTCACCAATAATCAATTCAAACATCAATTACTTGATTCTCTAAAGGAGGGGGGGAGGTTCACAATAATAGGTAGAAAATTAAACTAAACTAATAAAATGGAGAGACAATCAAATTGGAGAGCAACTTGGGTAAATATGTTCCCCATGATTCACTAACTTAATCCACCCGGATAATATAATTCTCAATTAGGACATTGCATGCAGGAAGGTAATTTAGGTTCTTCCAGCCCTCTTCTGAAGGTGAAGGTTGAATTTCACTATGGGACTTGGCTGGTCTCCATAGTGTGCCAAACTAACGATTACCCATTATTCCCATCAACCTCTCCTTGGCCGAGTTAGGTTGATTAGACAAGAACACATCATCGAATTCTTTTAACCATTCCCTTTTCCTATTCATCATAACCTAGATCGGGATCATGACACTAGGCGGGATCTAATATTTTCCACCATTAGACAACATGCAAAATGAAGAGAAATGACTAATACATGCAAATACCCAACTCAAGAATTGCAAATAATTTGGATTTTCTAAGTTAGATTCTCATGGTTCCCACAATCCCAAGTTGTGAGTTTAGCTACTCATAGCTTCGGTAACTGAATAAACAATGAATAAGGAAGACATGGTTAAGCACTTACACAAAGAGATTCAATAAAACCCACTTTGTATTTAGAATCACAATTTTGAAAGATGTAATGAATCCACAAGTGAATCTGATCTCAAAAATTTAGTCTCCAAAGATAAACCCTAAAAAATGCTCTAAAATTTTATGGTCTATCTAATCTCTATAAAAACTCCATCAAGATCTGTAAAACTTGTGGCTAAAAACCTAAGATATACTATATATAGTATTTACAAACAAGTCCCTAATTTAATTAAAAAAATTGGTCGGTGCCTGCTACCATCGCAGTTACGACTCATAACTCGGGTTACGAGCCATAATCGTGCTTTTGTGGTCAGCCTCTTCAATATTGCACTTTGCTGGTATGGAACACCATTACGAGTCATAGTCTGATCTATGACTTGTATTAAGCTCTCATAGTCTTCAACTGTATTTCTTGGTCCAAGTTCAATCAACACTGGAAATCACTACGGAACATCACTTTATGACTCGTAGAGGGTACTATGAGTCGTAACTCGGTCTCATATGGCTGACCTTCAAGTTATCAGATCTTGAACTTTAAGCACTGGAAATCCCTACTTGATCACTTTTACAACTCGTAGAGGGTCTCGTATGTCCTAAAAACTAGCAAAACCTACAACTTTCCCTAAAATTATCCCGACCTTCTTTCCCTGCAAAAACAAACACTGAAACACATAAGAAACCATAAAATTTACATTGAGAACACAAAAATCCCTATGTTTTAGGTATCAAATATGTTGTATTTTGACAACACATCAGGTACCAGCTACAACAGTTGACATAGTAGAGCCCGAGCTTCCCCAGGGTGTTATGAGTGTGCGGATCTAGGTCACTAGTCCCCATAATATCCCATGCAGAGAGAGAGGTCCTAGATAGGCCAAT
>DF365627.1:2142-19711 GCA_000787875.1 Solanum virginianum
GATGGGTCGAGGTGGCCCGGTGGCGTCGGCGAGGGCCTGATAGGATTTTATAGCCAAAGGAAGGCTAAACAGGCAATTTCGTCTATTTTCCGTGGGTGTTAGCCTACGAATTCTGGTGGTGCCTGGGATTCCTTGCAAAGAATCCCAAAAAATCATATGCATAGGTCGAGAACGAGCCCGGCAAGCGACCCAGGTGGCCTGGCGGCGTCGGCGAGGACTTGGTATGATTCTATGGCCCAAGCAAGGTAAAAAAGGCAATTTTGACCATTTTATGTTGGTGTTAGCCCACGCATTCTGGCGCTGCCTGGGGTTCCGGGCAAAGAATACCGAAAAACCATACGGGTGGGTTGGTGACGAGCCCAGCAAGCTGCCCAGGTGGCCCGACAGTATCGGCATGGGCCTGGTAGGATTTTATGCCCCAAGAAAGGAGAAACAGGCGATTTCGACCATCTTTCGTGTGTGTTAGCCCACGAATTTGGACGCTGCCTGGGGTTTCGGCCAAGAATCCCAAAAAATTATATGGGTGGGTTGGGGACGAGCCCGATAAGCGGCCCAAGTGGATCGGCAGCGTCGACGTGGGCCTGGTAGGATTTTATGGCCCAAGGAAGACGAAATAGGCAATTTCGGTCATTTTTCGTGGGTGTTAGCCCACGGATTCTGACACTGCTCGTGGTTTCGGGCAATGAATCCCAAAAAATCATATAAGTGGATCGGGGACGAGCCCGGCAAGCGGCCCAGATGGCCCGGTGGCATCGGCGGGGGCCTGGTAGTATTTTATGGCCCCAGGAAGGCGAAATAGGCGATTTTGACCATTTTTCGTGGGTTAGCCCATGGATTATGGCGCTGCCTGGGGTTTCGAGCAAAAAATATCGAAAAATCATACAGGTGGGTCGAGAACGAGCCCGACAAGCGGCCAAGGTGGATCGATGGCGTGGGCGTGGGCCTGGTAGGATGTTATGGCCCAATGAATGAGAAACAGGCGATTTCGACCATTTTTCGTGGGTGTTAGCCCACGGATTCTGGCGCTGCCTAGGGTTTCGGGCAAAAAATCCCAAAAAATCATACGGGTGGGTCGGGGATGATCTGGCAAGCAGCCTAGGTGGCCCGGCGGCATGTGCGGGGGCCTGGTGAGATTTTATGGCCCAAGGAAGCCGAAACAGGAGATTTTGGCCATTTTTCGTGGTTGTTAGCCAACGGATTATGGCGCTGCCTGGGGTTCCGAGTAAAGAATCCCAAAAAATCATACAGATGGGTCGAGGATGAGCCCGGCAAGCAGCCCAGGTGGCCCGGCGGCGTCGGCCTGGGCCTGGTCGGATTTTATGGCCCAAGGAAGGCGAAATAGGCGATTTCGACCATTTTCTATTGGTGTTAGCCCACGGATTCTGGCGTTGACTGTGGTTCCAGGCAAAGAATCTTGAAAAATCATACGGGTGAGTTTCGAACGAGCCTGGCAAGCGACCCAGGTGGCTCGGCGACCACTATGGGGCTCTGGTAGGATTTTATGGACTAAGGAAAGCGAAATAGGCGATTTCGACCATTTTTCGTGGGTGTTAGCCCACGAATTCTGGCGCTGTCTGTGGTTCTGGGCAAAGAATGCCAAAAAATCATATAAGTGGGTCGAGGATGAGCCCGGCAAGCGGCCCAGGTGGCGCAGCGACATTGGTGGGGGCCAGGTAGGATTTTATGGCCCAAGGAAGGCGAAACACGCGATTTCGACCATTTTTCGTAGGTGTTAGCCCACGGATTCTGGCGCTGCCTGGGATTCCGGGCAAAGAATCCTGAAAAATCATACGGGTGGGTTGAGGACGAGCCCGACAAGCAACTCTGGTGACCCGGCAACATCATCGGGGTCCTGGTAGGATTTTATTGCCCAAGGAGGCGAAACAGGCGATTTCGACCATTTTTCGTGAGTGTTGGCCTACGGATTCTAGCGCTGCCTGGGGTTTCAGGCAAATAATCTCAAAAAATCATATGGGTAGGTTGGGGACGAGCCCGGCAGGCAGCCCAGGTGGGCCTGCAGCGTCGGCGGGGGCCTAGTAGGATTTTATAGACAAAGGAAGGAGAAACAGGCGATTTCGGCCATTTTCCCTGAGTGTTAGCCCAAGGATTCTGGCGCTGCCTGGGGTTTCGGACAAAGAATCCTAAAACATCATATGTGTGAGTCAGGGATGAGCCCGACAAGCGGCCCAGGTCGCCCGGCGGCGTCGATGGGGGCCTGGTAGGATTTTATTGCCCAAGGAAGGCAAAATTGGCGATTTCAGCCATTTTTCGTGGGTGTTACCCTATTGATTCTGGCGCTGCCTGGGGTTCCAGGCAAAGAATCCCAAAAAATCATACAGATGGGTCGAGGAGGAGCCTGCCAAGCGGCTCAGGTGGCCCAGCAGCGTCGGCGAGGGCCTGGTAGGATTTTATGGACCAAGGAAGGCGAAACAGGTGATTTTAGCCATTTTTCGTGGGTGTGAGCCCACGGATTTTGAAGTTGTCAGGGGTTCCGGGCAAAGAATTCCAAACAAAAATACAGGTGGGTCGGGGACGATCCCGGCAAGCAGCCCAAGTGGCCCGCGGCGCCGACGGGGGCCTGGTAGAATTTTATGGCCCAAGGAAGACGAAACATGCGATTTCAACCATTTTTCGATGGTTTTAGCCAACGAATTCTGGCGCTGCCTGGTATTCCAGGCAAATAGTCTTGAAAAATCATACGGGTAGGTCGGGGACGAGCCCGAAAAGCGGTCCAGGTGTCCCGGTTGTGTCGGCAGGGGCCTGGTAAGATTTTATGGCCCAAAAAAGGCGAAACAGGCGATTTTGGCCATTTTTCGTAGGTGTTACCCCCACGAATTCTGGCGTTGCCGGGTGTTCCGAGCAAAGAATCCCAAAAAATCATACCGGTGGGTCGGGGATGAGCCCGGCATGTGGCCCAGGAGGTCTTGCGGCGTCGGCGGGGGCCTAGTATGATTTTATGGCCCAAGGAAGGCAAAACAGGCAATTTCGGCCATTTTTCATGGGTGTTAGCATAGGGATTCTGGCGCTGCCTTGGGTTCCGGGAAAAGAATCCCAAAAAATCATACGGGTGGGTTAGGGATGCGCCCGGCAAGCGGCCCAGGTGGCCCGGCAGCGTTGGTGGGGGCCTGGTAGATTTTATGGCCCAAGAAAGGCCAAACAAGCGATTTCGGCCATTTTTCGTGGGTGTTATCTCATGGATTCTAGCGTTGCCTGGTGTTCCGAGCAAAGAATCCCAAAAAAATATACGGGTGGGTCGGGGATGAGCCTGGAAAGTGGCGGCGTCGGCGGGGGCCTGTTAGGATTTTATGGCCCAAGGAAGGCGAAACATGTGATTTCGGCCATTTTTCGTGCGTGTTAACCCAAGGGTTCTGGTGCTGCATGGGGTTCCGGGCAAAGAATCTCGAAAAAATCATGCTGGTGGGTCGGGGACGAGCCCGGCAAGTGGCCCAGGTGGCTCGGCTACGTCGGCGGGGGATGGAAAGATTTTATGGCCCAAGGAAGGCGAAACAGGCGATTTCAGCCAACACCCACAGATTCTGGCGCTGCCTGTGGTTCCGAGCAAAGAATTCCAAAAAATCATATAAGTGGGTCAGGGATGAGCCCGGCATGTGGCCCAGGAGGTCCTACGGCGTCGGTGGGGGCCTAGTATGATTTTATGGCCCAAGGAAGGCGAAACAGGTGATTTCGATAATTTTCCATGGGTGTTAGCCCACGGATTCTGGCACTGCCTGGGGTTCCGGATAAAAAATCCTGAAATATTATACAGGTGGGTCAGGGATGAGCTCGGCAAGCGACCCAGGTGGCCCGGCAGCGTCGACGGGGGCCTGGTAGGATTTTATGGTCCAAGGAAGGCGAAACAGGCGATTTCGTCCATCTTTCATGGGTGTTAGCCCAGGAATTTTGGCGCTACCTGTGGTTCTGGACTAAGAATCCCAAAAATTATATGGGTGTGTCAGGGACGAGCCCGGCAAGTAGCCCAGGTGGCCCGGCAGTGTCGGCGGGGGCCTGATTTGATTTTATGGCCCAAGGAAGGCGAAACAGGCGATTTCGATCATTTTTCGTGGGTGTTAGCCCAGGGCCTGGTAGATTTTATGGCCCAAGGAAGGCGAAACAGGCGATTTCGATCATTTTTCGTGGGTGTTAACCCACAGATTCTTGCGTTGCCTGGGGTTTTGAGCAAAAAATCTCAAAAAATCTTACGGGTGAGTTGGGGACGAGCCCGGCAAGTTGCCCAAGTGACCCGACGGTGGCGTCGGGGGCCTGGTATGATTTTATGGCCCAAGGAAGGCAAAACAGGTGATTTCGGCCATTTTTCGTGGGTGTTAGCCCACGGATTCTAGCACTGCCTGGGTTTTCAGGCAAAAATTCCTGAAAAATCATAAGGGTGGGTTTGGGACGAGCCCGGCAAGCAGCCCAGGTGGCACTGCGGCATTGGCGGGACCCTGAAATCCTGAAAAATAATACGGGTGGGCCGGGGACGAGCCTGGCAAGCAGCACAAGTGACCCGGCGGCGTCGGCGGGGGCCTGGTAGGATTTTATGGCCCAAGGAAGGCGAAACAGGCAATTTTGGCCATTTTTCATGGGTGTTAGCCCACGAATTTTGGCGCTGCCTGGGGTTCCGGGCAAGAAATCCTGAAAAATAATACGGGTGGGCCGGGGACGAGCCTGGCAAGCAGCACAAGTGACCCGGCGGCGTCGGCGGGGGCCTGGTAGGATTTTATGGCCCAAGGAAGGCGAAACAGGCAATTTTGGCCATTTTTCATGGGTGTTAGCCCACGAATTTTGGCGCTGCCTGGGGTTCCGGGCAAAGATTCCTGGAAAATCATACAGGTGGGTCGGGGAAGAGCCCGGCAAGCGGCCAAGAAGGCCCAGCGGCGTCGACGGGGGCCTGGTAGGATCTTATGGCCCAAGAAAGGTGAAACAGACGTTTTCGGTCATTTTTCGTGGGTGTTAGCCCGCGTATTATGGCGCTGCCTGGGGTTCCAGGCAAAGAATCTGGAAAAATCATACGGGCGGCAGCGTTGGTGGGGGCCTGGTAGATTTTATGGCCCAAGAAAGGTGAAACAGACGTTTTCGGTCATTTTTCGTGGGTGTTAGCCCGCGTATTATGGCGCTGCCTGGGGTTCCAGGCAAAGAATACCGAAAAATCATATGGGTGGGTTGGGGACGAGCCTGGCAAGCGGCCCATGTGGCCCGGCGGCGTCGGCGGGGGCCTGGTAGGATTTTATGGCCCAAGGAAGGCGAAACAGGTGATTTCGGCCATTTTTCGTGGGTGTTAGCCCATGAATTCTGGCGCTACCTGGGGTTCCGTGCAAAGATTCCTGAAAAATCATACGGGTGGGTCGGGGACAAGCCCAGCAAGCGGCCCAGGTGTCCCGGCGGCGTCAGCTGGGGCCTGGTAGAATTTTATGGCCTAAGGAAGGCAAAACAGCCGATTTCGGCCATTTTTCGTGGGTGTTAGCCCACGAATTCTGGTGCTGCCTGGGGTTCCGGGCAAAGATTCTCTAAAAATCATACGGGTGGGTCGGGAACGAGCCCGATAAGCGGCCCAGGTGGCCCGGCTGTGTCGGCGAATGTCTGGTAGGATTTTATGGCCCAAGGAAGGCGAAACAGGCGATTTCGGCCATTTTTCGTTGGTGTTAGCCCACGGATTCTAGCGCTTCCTCGGGTTCCGGGCAAAGAATTCCAAAAAAACATACGGGTGGGTGGGGGACGATCCCGGCAAGCGGCCCAGGTGGGCCGACGGCATCGATGAGGGCCTGATAGGATTTTATGGCCCAAGGAAGGGAGAACAGACGATTTCGGCCATTTTTCGTGGGTGTTAGCCCACAGATTCTGGCGCTGCCTGGGGTTCCAGGCAAAGAATCTGGAAAAATCATACGGGTGGGTCGTGGATGAGCCCGACAAACGGCCTAGGTGGCACGGCGGCGTCAACGGGGGCCTGGTAGGATTTTATGGCCCAAGAAAGGCGAAACAGGCGATTTCGACCATTTTTCGTGGGTATTAGCCCACGGATTCTGGCGCTCCCTAGGGTTTCGGGTAAAGAATCTCGAAAAATCATACAGATTGGTCGGGGACGAGCCCGGCAAGTGGCTTCGGTGGCCCGACGGCGTCGGTGGAATCCTGGTAGGATTTTATGGCCCAAGGAAGGTGAAACAGACGATATAAAAATAGAAAAAATCGGAAGAAGAAACAGGTGATTTCGCTCGTACTCTATTGATCGATTTTCTTCTTAATCAGTATAAAAATATAAAAAATCGAAAGAAAGAAAAAATAAAGGTTTAGAAAATATATACTACTATTTCTTAAAAATAATTATTCATAAGTAAATTCAGAGAAAATCATAAAAGTTCAATCAACATATCTCGACTGATTGATGTAAAGTTCTTGTTAAACTATTATTCAAAATAATAGATTGATTAAGGATTCAAATCCTGATCTTTTATGGTTTTTCTTATATGTGATTGATCGATTGATTATCTTCCCTTTAACCAGTATAAAATTTTCTAAGTGTAACGAAAAAAGAAACTTTACACAAATGAAAAAATAATTATACGTACCATAAATATAAATAATGAGGAAAATGAAATAGCGAAAAGATATACCAAAGTTTTCCATTGAAGAAATTTTTTTAGCGAATAAAATAGTCAGTTCAATTACTTTTTATACTACAATTTAAGAGATTGTAGTAAGAGAAATATTTAATACTAGAGATTTTCTTAATAATATGTAATTTATGCCAAAGTAATTATGTTGACCAATATATTGATAGAGGAAAATTGACTAACCATTTTCTTTTTTTTAAAATGAAAAGAAATTGTTCTTTAGCTAAATCAATGATCAGAAAGTTTTGATAATGAAAATTATTACTAAAATATTATCGGGCAGTTGGATATGGCGGAGCGAGGCAAAATTAATTTTATAAAAAGTTGAAGGGTAAATTACGTAAATAAGCAAATATATACTAAATAATTAAGTTTGAATTAATTATGGTTTGCTACTAACATATAACATTAATTACAGTTTGAGTCTGTAATGTATTAATATGATTTTGTATAACTATGTTAAAGTTCAAATTTTTGTGTTTGTATAAATTCATTATTTCAAGTTTATACAAAAATAGTTGAATTATATAAACGTACCTGCAAATTAGACAACTCCTCAATTGTATTTGTTGTACAAATGTTGTGTGCAAGTGAAATACAGAACCTTTTTGTAACGAGCCGGTCAAGAGTCCTAGTGTATGCATCAGAATGACAACTTCTGCATCAGAGTTTTTAAGTATAAATTCATGGACTTAAGTAGTCCAGCACTGTGTCATTTTCTTTGGTTTGATGTAAGGCCAATAGCTGTAGCATCTCATGGATATCTTTTGAAAATGGTTTCGAATTATCACCGGATAGAAATTCTTCGACCAAACTATTTATCTCGATCAGACTGCAGCCCGGTGTTTTCTTCATGCTTCTACTTCTTATGAACTTTCTCATCCTTGATACACCCTCCCACTTTCCAACATCTGCATAAATGTTAGCAAGTAGAATGTAGTTCCCTGTATCTTCCGGTTCGAGCTCTAACAGATGTTCCATTGCAATAACTGCAATTTCAAGATTGCGATAAGTTCTGCAGGAACTCAACAGAGAACCCCATATAGCAGAGTCGGGCTTAACTGGCATGCTCTTGATGATTGCAAGAGCTCGTTCAAGACGTCCTGTACGCCCAAGAAGATCAACTAAACAACCATAGTGCTCTATCCCCGGCTCTATGTTGTAATCATTTTTCATGGAATCAAAGTACCTCAAACCATCATCACACAGACCAGCGTGCGCGCATGCACATAGAAGACCAACAAACGTGATCTCATTCGGTTCAACAGCAGACCTCTGCATTTCGTGAAACAACTTCAACGCTTCATGAGCTCTACCATGATTCGCTAGGCCTCCAATCATCGTACTCCAGGAGATCACGTCTCTTTCATACATCTGATTAAACAACTGCCAAGCCTCGTCTACACTACCACATTTCGCGTACATTTCCATCAACGCATTACAAACTGACGTCTTCCTCAAATACCCATACTTCTCCGCGTAGAAATGAATCCACTTCCCTAACTCAAGCGCTCCAAGTTGCGCACAAGCAGGCAAAACCGAAACCAAACTAATCCAATCCGGTTTCACCCCAACCATTTGCATCCTCCTGAAAACATCCAGTGCATCCCCATAGCACCCCGTTTTCGTGTACCCCGAAATCATAGCAGTCCAAGAAACAACACTCTTATTCGGCATTGCATCAAACAAAGCTCTTGCCTTCCTCACATGACGCAATCTTACATATCCACAAATAAGACTATTCCATGAAATCACATCTCTTTCAGACATTTCATCGAACATCATATGCGCATCCCTCATTCGATCACATTTGACATACATATCCAACAAAGAATTCACAATCATATTACTACAAATCAGCCCAAATTTAACTACATGACAATGAAATTGCTCACCAACATCAACACGTAAAATTGCACTACATGATCTAGTAACAAATGGGTATGTATATTCATCTGGAGAAACTGTACCTTCCATCATTTGCTTATATACATTGATACATGAAATATATCTATGTTTATGTGTATAAGCTCTGATGATACAGTTGTATAAATAGTTATTTGGATCTTCAACTTGTTTAAACAGCAAATTTGCACACTCTATTTCTCCAATTTTGTCACAAATCTCAACCATTTTGGTCACCAAGTAACTACTCTGTGAAAGGGAAAATTTGACAATTTGGGCATGAATTTTCTTCAAAAAAACCATGCTCTTGCAGTTTTTCAACACCGCCATAAACATATCTTCCAATCCATTTACTGTTAAAAACCCAAATTTCATGTTCATTCTGATTTCTCTGCACTCAAAGTAAGAACATTAACGCTGTTTGTGGATGCCCCAAAGTAAGAACACTGAAACAGACAAGTAGCTGTTTGAAATCCAATCAAAATCATTACTCCAATTAAAAAAACTATTGGTTTATCATAAGATTATTGATTTAACAGTTTTGGTAATGATTTAATTTTTTTCTTAACGAGTTATCGAATAATTCGATAATAAATTAAATAATTATATTTATATTATTTAATATATAAAAATACTTAGATGATTTCATACTTTTGCTTTTTACTGTCGCAAACTCTCAGTTATCACATAATGTAATAGTATTTATTTTTAAAAAAAATGTAATTTGTCAACTCATATGTATGATTTATTTGATTTGTTACTATGTTTCAAAGTAATTTTTAATAGAGAAATTTTTTTGTCAAATCTTAACTGTTAAACTAATAATGATTAATAATTGATAAGGTAATATTTTAATGATTCTATAACAGTTTAGCATATCTACAAATCGATAGCGAATAAGTTAAACCGATAAACTTCAGAATCGAACCAATTAATATGAAGCCCTACACAAAGCCTCTTATTAAAATTTGTCATTAAACAAGAGTTGATATACTTCGTCTGTTCCAGAAAGGGTGTTTATATACATAAACTTCTCTTGCACACTATACATGTATAATTCTAGTGCTCACATAAGTTCAAATTGATCTAAGTCAAAAATTAGAAGGGGGACACAAACTTATTATTAACTTCACAATATATAAGCACTTTTAGTTTGATCTAATTATAGAATTCATATCAAAGTATGTAAATTCTAATTTAGATTTGGTGGTGGACATGTTGGTTTGTCATATTTGTAAAAGCAAGTACAAAAAGGTTGTCCTCCTCTCTCTTTCTGCACACACTGTGAGGTTACAAAATTTTCTCCAAATACAATATGGCAAAGTGATTGGCAATGAGGTAATTCTGCATCTGAACAATCAAAATCAACAATTTCATATGGGCATACGGTCTAAGCATTTGTTGAGAGAACCTCAATCATTATAAACATAGCTGCAAAATAATATACCAAAATGTTATAAAACAATAATAATATATTCAGTAAAATTCGATAAGTAGGGTTTAGAGAGGATAAAATGTATGCAGACTTTATCACTCTCCAATAGAGATAGAGATGTTGTTTTCAAAAGATCTTCATCTAAAGCAGAAAATACTAGATATGAAACTAAACGACTAGAATGAAAAACAAATGATAATTTGTAAATTAAATAAAAGTAACAAAATGAATGACGGACAATAACAACATAATATATAAAGACACAACTATCTCTAATAACCTACTATATCACAAGATCAGACATCATCTTACTCCTATTAGCAGTCTAACCTTATATCCTAATACGCGGCCCCACCTCCTTTCTATCTAAGGTCATGTCCTCGATAATATGAAGTTGCGTCATATTCTGTCTAATCACCTCCCCCAACACTTTTTCGGTCTACCTCTACCCCTATGTATAACCCCTAAATTCAATATCTCGCACATTCTAACAGGAGTGTTAGCACTTCTCTACATATGCTCAAAGCATCGCAGTCTCGCTTATCTCATTTTGTCTACCACAGAGGCCACCCCTAACTTCCTCGGAATGACAAAATGTTATAAAAAAAAATATATATTATTATTAATCTAGTATTTTAGGTATGTATAAAGTTTACTAGAAGTATAACAAATACTATGTTCCGAACTTTTAATTTCAAAAGTGTAATAGGTACCGGTAGGGGTGGACGTTTGGACAGTTCGAATTGCATATGAAAACATTTAGGGATTCAAAAAATTCAAAATCCAAATCAAATCTAAATAAGTTCATATTTAATCAATTTTATTCATGTTTGTTTTAGAAAAATCAATTAGGTTATTTCGGATTTTCAATTTGAGCCTATAAGTTGAATTTTTCTTCTTAGGAAAAATGAATATCCTAATAAAGTATTCATGTCAAATTACTTGCATAAAATCATACAATTAAAATATTCATTCAAGCAATAAAATCAATATCAAGAAATTTTCATCACAACAAGGTAAAATTAAGTCTAGATAAATTATATTACTAAAATATAATTCATACTCAAAGTCAACAACTTATTAATCCCCTAAAATGACAAATATCAAAATGTTCAAAATCTAATAAAAATTAAATCCAATTTAAATATAACCCGAAAATAAAAAAAAATTCAAATTTTGGTTGAAAATTTGATACATATTCATTGTAGAAACACATTTAGGGAATATGCCTCTTGTTGCTCCACTTGTGGGATTTTACTGGGTATGTTGTTGTTGTTGTTGTTGCCTCTTGTTGCTCCATTTTTTTTTCCAATCAAATTAATCACAACAAGAATTTTTTTTAAAAAAAAAAAGAAAGAAAAAAGCATGAATAATTAAAAAAATAATTTTAAAAAAGGACAAGATCATATACGTACCAAAAATATAAGCAATGAGGGAAAGGGAACAACGAAAAGATGCACTAATTTTTTCCATTGCAAAAAATTTATTTAGTGAATAAAAAAGTAGTCACTTAACATATCTTTTTATACTGCTAAAATAGAGATGATAATCTATAATAGGAAATTTCTTGATGAAAATAAAATTTGGATATTAAATACTAATTAATATGCATAATATGGAAAGGAATAAATTAAAAATATTTTTCTCCTTTTATTCCATATTAGTTATCATATTTCGCTTATCCACAATTAAACCATATGAACTTGGACTATCATTTTAAATATATTTTATGCATCAAATTAAAATGAATTTTTTTTTAAATTTAGAGTACTTATCATATAATTTTAATGTCAAATTTGTTAAATTTAAAATATTGAGCTAATGTTAATTTTAATTGTAACTTTGAAAATGAGTCAAATTGACATTGAAAAGGAAAACATGACGATTAATTTGAGACGGGAAAGTAACATATAAATGTATATATACATGAAAACTATCCAATTTATCTTCTTTTGGGTTTTTTTTTTTTTCCTAATTTAAGAGGGAGTCTAACAATAATAAATGTTTCGAGTGTTTTTACATTTAAAAAATTAATAAGGATAAGATTGACTTATCCATATGATAACACTATTTTTTTTATTATAATAATTGCAATACAAAATTGCTTGATGAATTCATAGAATCAGTACATAATTATATGTGAAATCACACTATTATATTATTATTAATGTTTATATGTTATCATAGTGTTTATATCACACAAATTTCTATATGGTAGAATTAAATGCACATTAAATAAGTATTTTCTTTTTAAAAAAATGAAAAATAAAAACTCTTCATAAGAGTTGAGATGGATGTAAATAAAAATTAATCTGTAAATATTATTGAGAGTTGACATGATTGGTAATATAAATTCTTAAAGCGTATATTTTTGCTATTTTTCCTATCATTTAATCGTCGCATATTAATATACCGATAGAGTATCACAAAGAATATATTTTCTACTAATTTAAAATTTAATAAATGAGTTTGTAAATTTTCTCTTAGTTATTTTTCTCGATAGAGTATCACAAAGAATATATTTTCTACTAATTTAAAATTTAATAAATGAGTTTGTAAATTTTCTCTTAGTTATTTTATTTATTAAAAGAAGAGCTAAAAAATATGATGCCGATAGGTTATCAATATACCGACGAAGTATCACAAAAATATATTTTCTACTAATTTAGAATTTAATAAATAATTTTATAACTTTAATAATTTTCAGTCGATACCGATATGGTATAAATATACCAATGGAGTATCACAACGAATATATTTTCTACTAATTTAGAGTTTGATAATTTTTTTATTTGTTTCTTATTTATTTCTTTAAAGAAAATCCTATATACCAATTGGGTATCAATATACTGCCAGAGTATTATAAAGGACTGAGCTCATTCTATATGATACCGCTATGGTATATATATATCGACAGTTAAAAAAAAAACATAATCATATATGATACCAATTGGATATCAATATACCATAAGAGTATCACAGAGGATTGAACTCATTCTATATGAAACTGGTATGGTGTATATGTACGGTCAGAATACATTTCATAGTATTTATGTTAAGGTCAACGTGACGTCAGGGCGAAATAAAAAGGAATAAGTGGGGTGTGAAAGTAAATAGTTTGGGTCATGAATCTATTTAGAGTAAATAGTTTAAATTGGATCTACTAAGGATAAATAATTTCAAATTAGATCTATTTGGTGTACTTTTCCCTAAAAAAAACTAGGAAAAAGAAATAAAGGATAGTTTAGTCATTTATTGATCTTATCAACGATTACTAATCCAAAATAAGTTACCCTCCCATATTCTAGGGATAAAATAAAACTCCATTTGATGTATAACTAATCCAAAGTAAATTTTAATCCAAGACTATTCTAATTAGTATCGCCCACCAAACAGGTCCTTAGAATCGACGCCATGATCCTTGCTTTAAAGCTTGAGCATAAGAAAATTAAAACTTACATATAAACACATTACAAGAACTTTGACAAACAATCACATATTAGTACATATCAATGTCAATAATACATCTGATAAATCTTAGGGCATGTAAAATACCAAAATCGCATGAGTCGAATCCGCGTATCAGATAAAAGAAGAAATATGGCGTCCCTTCCATTGGTAGCTTCAGCAGGCATGGATGGAGAGAAGAGCTACGATTTGAACTTTATGGGTTCTAGTTCCAACCAACCTCATCAGTGGCTTCTAGCTTCGCCATGGGCATGGTAATGACTAGCAATAATAACGGACTGCAGTATCTTATAGCATTCATCAGAGTGTAAATCACCTCAACCTTTTGATCTGGCTAGTGGCTTCTGTAATATTTTGGCCCCATGAGGAATTTTCTAGGTCTAATAATCTTGTGAGTCGTTGAGAAGCCTCGTGAAATTTATCCTCCATGGTACATGTCTCTGTGTTAAGAGCGAAAATAACTTCGTTGACATCTTCATCCAGCTGAAGGTGGAAGAGGTGAGGAAATACCTGGAGAAAGAAAACACAATTTGATTCATATAAAGCATCTAGTGTCATGTGCCCTTGCGCTAATTTTATCTAATGGCGCGACTGCTAAATAGTGCACTATTGATGATCTGTTATCAAATAGAAAGCACCAACATATGGAAGTTGGACAGCAGATTGTCAGGCTAGGTTGCTTGGGCTCTTCAAGAATGTCAGACTGATGCATATGTCAGATCCTCCAAAAGTAACACTAATATTTTTGGAGGATCCAACGTGGTGAGGCAGCATTTTTGAGTCGGAGAAGATAGTTACCTGATACCTATGCAAATTCAAAATCATATGCATGCAACTAAAAGTTGTGCAAAAAGCTAATTTGGCCTTCACAAACAAAATGCAAAAGAAAAATACATTTGTTGAAGGCCAAAGAGCTACTATGTAATTCGCAAACTCGTGTCAGGAAGAGTTTTTTTCTCACCAATTTCAATTTGGAGTAAATAGAATCCTTGATGGCTTGTGACCTCGATACCAAATTTACGACAAATAGACCTTGATCAGAAAGAGAATCTTTGGCTGCCACAAGGAAAGACTCTTCGACAAAGTCAGCAGCAGGACAACTTAGACCAGAACTGCGAACAAGAGAAAAAGTTCAACAATTAGCTACTGAAGATGGTGATACAGCAACAGACGTATATAAGAAGAAATATATTATATAGTGAATAGGCTCATTTACCTAGAGTCTGAAGAGTCTACATCAACAATGAGCATGTCGATTTTTCCCGTTCTTTTAAGTGGTGCACTGGACAGCATGGAATTACCATTCGAAGAAGGGACCTTTGCCTCAGAAAGATCATTTTCATAACCATTGTTAACTGCATGAGCTGAATCCTTGACATACTTTAAACCATCAGTCACATGTACCTGAAACACCAAAAATGTTGAAAGATGATAGTTCAAAGTTTTTAAAAGCATCTGATTTCTAAGATACGCTTCTATATTATTTATAAGAGATACAGGTGACCCAATGTAACATATTGCATCTTGCATCACATTGAGTCCGTTCTTTTCCTGTATACACCATACCCCTCCCCAGATCCCACTTGTAGGATCACATTGAAAGTTGAGGAGGAAGAGGAACGGAAGTAAGAAAAGGTGGAGTGAAGACTGTAAATTACCTTTAACCGTTCATCATCTCTAAAATCAAAATAGTCTCTAGCAAGATCTACAACCACAGGATCCAACTCCAGCACCTGAGAATATCATTATGAGCAGTTTGGCAAGATAATAAAAAAGTTAGTAATTTAAAGGTGGCACATCATAATTTACCTCAATCTCTGCAAAACTCAGGTGCTTACGTAGAAACATGGGAAGCAATCCTGCTCCAAGACCAATTACTACTGATCTCACCTGCAAAAAGCAACAATTGCAGCTTTAACTAAAGCATCACCTGTACTTCCAAAGTTGGCTAGAAGCTTACATAAGTTGGTATAAAATTACTGAAGAGATATTCTAGTTCATAGATGTTGTGTTCTTCTCAATATGGATAAATATGTGGGTGGGTGGGACTTTAGAACTCTATTACAGTACTTCTAACGGTTCTTTTTTCTAACTTTGCTTCGCAATATGCTAATGAAAAAAAGGCAGGATGTGCAGTCCTAGCAAAATAAATTTGCTCAGTGGCCATTTAGGTTAGCGTGGTTCTGATTTCGTATCTTGTTTATATGTTTCATCAGCAACCAATTAATTAGTACTCTGTACTCTAGTATGATAGAGTTTTGATTAACCTAACGTTCTATTGAATTGTTTTTACACAATGTGGTGTTGGTAATATAAATGACAAAAATCGTATTTGCAAGTCTTCTTTTTCAAAAAAAGGATATAAGTTGACTTCTTACCATGCCTCCCTTAGATGTCAAACCATCCAAATAAGAAGATATCAATGTAAAACCAGAGATGATTCCAGTATGATATGAACTGGCCAAATAACTGTGGTCAACTCTCAAATTGCTGCTAAATCCTGCAAAAGAACTAATTTAATTGCACATCATACTGACTCAAAGTTATAATTGATGCCTTCAGATAATGTCACAAGTACATTCAAATGGCACTAATTCTCCTTTCCCTCCACAAGTTCCTATTCTCGCTCTCTTTCTTCTTTTAGGTTGTTTGCAAAGTATCATTATAAGGAAAAAAAATAAACAAGAAAAGGAAAAAGATGTTTCTTTGTGAAAGATTTTGTCTCATAACTGATCTCTATTACTCCCAAATTATTTAACTCTCTCCTGAAAGGTCAATGTTTTCCATTGTGTATATTCCAAAATAATATACAAGACCAGTAATATCCGTATTCATCTCATGTCTAGCATTAAATTTCCGCAATTTATTTTGAACTTGACTCTAACAAAGTGTAATAGAATAACTTATATCAAATTTCTATACACAATTCATCCACTATTTGAAACATATTCATGTAAATTAGAATTAGGATAAGGTTTAACGATAACAAAGAGGGCTTAAGAGTTGAAGGATCATAAAGCTACCATCAGACAACGAGACATTAGCCCCAGATTTTTTCTGATTTCCTTTTTTCTTGGATTTTGAAGATGACTGGCCTATCTTCCGGTTAATATCAGCTACAGACTTTGGTGATCCTTCTCTTGATAGCACTGCTTCAGATTGAACTAAACTCTCCGTTCTTTGGAAAGTAAGGCGACGAAATATCACATCCTCAGATGCAGAGAGACGGCTAATATTGTCATCAACTTTCTCATAGATCACATCATCTACAATTATTGGGCCAGTCAAGGGAGATGTGATCTACAAAAGATAATGACATAGCTAAAATAGATTAGAAATTAAAGTGATAAACTTTTTATAAAGGCAATACCATTTAAACAATATGACATCTGATGCACCTATTAAGATTAAATTCAAAATTACAGCTATTCAACTTATTCCCAAGAAAAAAGAATTGAATGGCAGATAAAAGAAGTGGGTGAGCAATAGGAACAATCACACAAATGCTATTACATAATGATAATTGATTAAAAGGATTTTCACTGACCTCTTGAACAATCTTTCGCTGCTTGATTCCATCACTTGCAGCCATAAAACTGAGAAAAGTACAAAAACTTACTGTAACTAAACTTCCCAATATTAGAAACACATAGTTGTTGCTATATGAGAATTGAACTTGGGCAAACTAAAGTTTGTTTTGACTTTTATTGTTGGTAAAGTGAACTTCCCTACCTTGGGAGCACGTATCCTCCAATCATAATTCCTGACCATTATTATCAACAAGCCATTGGAGTATCCTCCCGACAGTGTTGTCAAAGGCTCATTAAGGGACACCTCGAGGAGGGTGCTTCCCCCTCGATTAAGTTGTGCTTTAATGTAAGCAACGCGCTAAGACGTGTGCCTCATTGATCATAAGTTCTCTTAATCAAGCGGTACTAAACAATAAATACAAGTTGTATAAGGTGTTAAGCAAAACATTATGGATGAGCTTGTTACTTTTATTTAGGGGTAGTCGGGTCAAATTTGCGCGGGTCATAATGGGTCTAGACAACAAACAGGTCAAGACCCAACCTAACTCGAATTTGCTTGGAGCAAAATGGGTTGGATCAAAACGGGTTGAGTGATGGGTTTAGAGCGGGTCAAGGCCCAATCCGAT
>DF365626.1:7155-25471 GCA_000787875.1 Solanum virginianum
AAGCTTGGCCAAACACCTCACCTTTTTTTAAATAAGTACTTATTGAAAAAAATAAGTACTTTTGGGGAGAAATAAGCTTGGCCAAACAGGCTATTATTTTCCTTTCTCTTTTTCTTTTATTTTTCAAATTATATTAAAAGAATTAAACCCTAATAACTAATTTTACTATATATATTAAGTGGTATAGAATTTTAACTAAATTAATATTTAACCCACCACTTATATTAATTATCTAGATTTACCCATAAACTAAATAGTCATAGTTATTGAATAGTCTAAAATACCCATTTAAAATATTTCAAGATAAATCTTGTAGGAAATAAGAGCAGTAATTCTCAAAATAACCTAACGGGTCATTACAAAAGTATCCCCAAACTTGTATATAAGGTGTTAAAATTAAAAAAATATTAACTATAGAAAATTATTTTTTTAAAAATGAACTAAAAGAAAAATAAGATAATTAGTACATAAATTGAATCAAGATAAATAGATAATGTTCAAGCTTGTTCTTGGATCGATCGAGTAGGCTTTAGGTATATATATATATCACGACTAGATATCATATAAGAGTGTATATATATTAATACAAGAAGGAAGGGATCCTAAGCAGTACTAGGGCCAAAATTTTCACTTAAGAAATTTAATATGCAAAAAATTAAATATACATTTGTGATATATACGTAATGATAAAATTTAATTATTTATAAATAATATAACTTTCAATTGTATCTCTTGATCCTATCTAGCTCCACCTCTGACCGAGGGAGTAATAGTAACTTTTTTTTTTTCAACCACCTTTAAGCCATGCTGCAGTACTTATAAATGATTCCCTCCATTATTTAACCAATTTCTGAATTACTGTCAGGCAAATATGAAAAGGAATGCCTAGGGTTTTTTAGATTCCAAATAGAGAGAGAAAAAACACGAGCCACAAGAGTGGGGACAGTTGAATTTTTATGTTTCCTTTTAAATTTGTTTTTTGGGTTGTGACCACGTATAGTACTGTTGGAAGTACCGATGTGTCCAACGTTTGAAGGTTCAACTTCGAAAAGGACTCAACACCGACACTAACACAACTGTGCTGGCACTTCTGTCCGTCTCCCGTCCTCGATGTTTTGATCTTGATCTATACTTCAATTAATTAAGATGGAATTGGTACTTAATTGTTGATTTGATTGAATTTGGTACTTTTGAAGCCTGCGTAGTATGAAAAAGATGTCCTTTTAATCAAAATTGAGAAATTTTCACTTTAATTTTTTATGTCGATATGTAAGTGAAATAATATTATTCTAATAAAATTTGTATATAATTTAGATATATATTATTTGAGACAGAGGATAGGGGTATGGGGTGGGGTGGCTACAGTGTGAAGGGTAAAAATGAAACGTATTGAAAGATGAAAAAAAACATAATCAATAATCTCTTCATTTAAAAGAGAATGACCTAGTTTGATTTGACACGAAGTTTAACTAAATAAAAAAGATTTTTTGATATGTAGTTCTAATTAAAATTATGTTAAATATACCAAAATATACTTTAATTTTGTTGTCTTAGTCATGCCACGTGAAAAGTTAAAATTAAAACATTATCAAAAAAAATAGAAATAATTCAATTTGAGATAGATTGATAAAAATATTCATCATCATTCTTTAAAAAATGGAAAGAGTGTGTAATATCATTTGTTGAAATCTTTACTGATTTACACCTGATTGCCCCATCTCATTTGTCATTCGTACGTGAAACTTGTTTTTCCTATTCTATTGTAAAAGTAAAAACTTTTACGATGTTTTAAATGTATTTTGAAACAAATAGCAATAATTGAATTATTTTATAATTCGAAAAGAAATAGAAATAATCTTAGGAGACATTTGTCAATGATGAATCAACTCTTACTAAAAGACAAAACAAATCATTTTCTTTGTTTTAGAGAAAATATATTTTTCTTGACAAATTTTTCTTATATAACGAAACATGCGAAAATGACTTCTCCACAGAAAATGTTTTTTGTGAAAGGGTTTTCCTGTTAAATGATTCAAAGAAAGAAAGTGATTTTGTCCCTTGTTTTTCAGTTAATAATTTTAAGATTAAAATCTAAAATTGATAATAGATCAACAAAATGGATAGAACGATTTGCAACAAAATACTTTTTATTAAAGGATAGTAATGTTAAAAATAGAGTTAAATGTTAAAAACAACGTTAAATTATTTAATTTTTTTTTTTGTTTCAAATTTAAACAATTCAAAGTGTGAGAAACACGTCTAAACTATCACTCATAAATTTGAAAACCACGGGTCAAGTAATATGTGATAGTGAGGGCATTATAGTCTGTCTCTTTTTTTTTTAGAAAAAAAAAATTAGCACATGAATTGCTTGTACATATTTTGTTTATACAATGTATGTAAATAGCTGAAGTATGCATAAAATATGTATAGATATGTATGTTATGTATTAATATATATAATTTGTACATTGTGTACATATTTTGTATATTGAAATACCCAAAGATATTAGGCTAGAATTTTCTCTATAGATTAATTAATTTACAACGAATAAGTCCTCTTTTATTTACATAAAAAAAAGCTTCAAATCATAGAAAATATATATGAATATATAATATAATTTGTCAAAAGTCATAGATAGTATTGACTATACAATGTAGATTACTTCTACATGCCCTATACACTGAATATACATTATGAAACAGTTAAATGTTGAATATAGCTTGACTATAAATAAAATATATATTGACTATACATACCTATACAGTGAATTACTATTTTTTTAATAAATATTTTAATTGAATGACCATGCACTGTAATTATCCCTTAAAAATATAATATAAAATTCTCAAATAAGAATATCGATATTGCTCACTAGCACATCCACAGAAAGATCCAATGGGCCTATAGAAAAACCCAAATGATCCTAGAAAACCCTTTGTGGGCCTCAGAAATATTCCTATTTAAAGCCCATTGAATCTTTTAGAAATTTCTGCTTACCTTTGAACATCGAGTTTTCGATTACATAAAGTTTAAGTCGGTATTAAATAATCTCTAAACACCTTTCAAACTGATATTAAAACCCTTTGATATGTTTAAAACAAACTAAGACATCACTTGATCACAACAAAATCAGGTATATACATATTGAAAAATTCAAACAAAGCTACTTCAATGGTCTTTAATAGTGTTTTTAGGTCCTTTTTATGCATCTTTAATGATACTTTTAGGTGAATTGAGTTACCTGATATTTGTTATTGATAAGAGATGGTAGGCATCACATGAAATTAATAAAGGTGTGTGTAAAATGGCTTGAATATCACGTGATCAGAAAAATAAAATCCAGAACTGAAAACTTAAATACGATTTAGCAATACTAACTTGCAAGTTGAATATTATTCGAGTGTTTAACAAAACAAATTTAAATCTCAGTATTCCTAAATGTTATCGATGGGAATGAGAATTATTTAGACTTGTTGAAAATAGCTTTAAGAAGGTTATTTACGAAATTTGAAATTATAAGACATATATTTAAATTAATTTTAAGTAAGATTTTAGGATTGATAATTTAATAAACATTGACATCAATAGCTTGTTAAATCAAACTCTCAAAAATTGTTTATTTTGAAAAAGTATGTATTCTGACGAGTTGTTATTTCTTCAAAAAAAAAAAAATAAATCGGAGACTGGTCTATTGAATTAGGCTATTTTTTATTAAAAATAATATATATATATATATATATATATATATATATATATATATATTTAAAACATAACATATTATATTTACTAGAAAAATGTTGTTTTTAACCTATTTAATAATAGGGACATTTCTTAACCAAAATTATTAATAGTATGAACATTCTTGGATTGAACTATTGATGATGAAAAATACTTTTATTCGATTTCACATACTTTAAGAACATTTTGAACTTTTTCAAAATCAAAATAAAAAGAATCTCAGAAGTAGAGTTGCGTATCGATCATTTCAATTTGACTTTTAAAGTCATTTATTTGACTCATAGGTTATCAGTTTGTAGACATGTCAAACAGTTAAATAACACATTAAAAATTAGTTAATTGATTATTAGGTTATCGATTAAGATTTTATATGAAATTTTTCTTTTTAATTGAAAATCACTTTAACAATGCGACAAACGAAACCTAATAGGATATTTCTAAAGTTATCAAGTAATTTGCGTCTAAAAACCATATTTCATTAAATTGAATGTAATCTAGTATACTATTTTAAAATAAATAATAGCAGTACATGAATACATGATGTTAGAAAGATTAATTGCAATTTTTTTTACCAATAAAATAAAATAAAACGTTGATTTTGTAATGTTTGCGCAATTTGAGTTAGTAAAACACAATGAACATACAAAATTTATTCCAAACTAGTATCAGATTACCAGTTAACTCATTAAAAATAGGACAATTTAAAAAATATATAATAAATTAATTAATTTATAATAAATATAATCCTATTTTATTTACATAAAAAAAGCCTAAAATCATTAAAAAAATATACATGACTATACAATATACCTTGTCAAAAGTCATAAAAAAAAATATTGACTATACAATATAGATTACTTATACGTTAGTTATATACTAAATATATATTATGATACACTCAAAAACTGAATATAATTTGACTATGTATAAAACTAGTATAGGTACGTGCGCCTTACACGGTTATTAGTGAAAATTTGTAAAAGCACAAATATTCTAAAGTATAACTTGAAAATTATAAAAAAGTTTATCATATTTCTTCCTTTCAGTGAACCTTATTTAAGCGTTTTTGTTTAAATATTCAAATGATTAAATTGATTTCTGTATTACAATATATACGAAGGGTGCTAGTTTAACTAGAAAAAGCATTAGCATTTCTTTGTTGCAGTGGTGATGTGCCATAAAAAATATAAACTTCTGGAATATAAATAAAAATTCTTAAACTACTTGCAATCGAGAATATATAAATGCCTTGTTTTCAAAAAATAATATGATACAAATAATAGTTTCAACATAAGGATATTATATTAACGAAGACTCTGGCAGCTGGAACTCATCGGTAGCGACTCTTACTATTGCAACCTATGAGGCCTTGGAGCTGATTTGTCAGTCCATCATTATCACAAATTTCTACTTTAAAGCAAAGCGATTTCGTTCATTTCTGAGTCGATAATTGCCGGAGGATGGAACCCAGTAATGGCACATCAGCTTACCGGTTAATATCTGAGGCATAAAAGAAGCATTTTCTACGGGATCTCGAAACCACCAGCCACCCCGACCTAATTCATGATAAGCCCACCAATTTCTTGAAAAATGCCTACAGTTAAAAACCATCGACATGTCAAGATCCAAATTCAAATTGATTTCTGGTCCTTGTCAGAGATCACTGTGTTCGTGTCGGTGGTCCAACAAAGAAGCGAAGTAGTGATATCTTTCTTTCCATTACGAACGACACGCTTCGCCTGCTCCCTCCCTGTGTCCACTAGCGCTCCTGTCCAAAGCGAAATATAGTCAAGTTCTTTGCATACAAAGGAGTTTTGTCTCCAAGTTGTAAGCCTCAAGTTCACATATTTCTGCGATTGTGATTAAAGCTTGGCTCCGCATTCATAGTGAAATTTCAACAAGTATTTCTTTGATTCAAGAACAAAGCAAAGCTCTTGAGTTGATGATCGTGAAGAGAAGAATCAGAGGATTACATTTTTTTTTTAGATTTTTATAAAGATTGTAACCTTCGCACAAATTCTTGAAATACAAATATTGTTGTTTGCCTCTACTTTTCTTTTCTTGATTTGTCATTTTTCAGGAACGAAATTTAGTCGTTTACATATATTACTACTGCTACAGTACTACTATTATGATTATTTTTGTTGTTGTTAATACGTACTACTGTTGCTATCATTTGGATAAAGTTGGATAAAGTTAAAACATATTGACAAAGTTGAAAGATTATAATTATTTACTTATTATTATTATTTTCATTATTATATTTTTATCTATTATTTGATATTTAAATTAAATATATTCTATTATATTTTATAACATCTGAAAAGATAAATGCATGAAATAATAAAAGTTCATTTAGAACTCTTCAACCATGGACGTCTACTTTTAGGCTAATTGATTTATTTTAAAAGTCTAATATTTTTTAAATTTAAATACTTTTAATCTTTCAATTTAAATTTTTTATTACATTATATATTGTCTTTGTCTTAAAATTGCCAAGTGGCTTTTGTCACACCCGAGCCTATACCCTGGACGTGATCGATACTCAAAAATCATTTCTGGCTTGAGCGTATCACTTAGCCTAGCTACTTACTTAGCGAAAGACTTAACAATAGTGAAAAAGGCTAAATAGAAGCAACTTGCTACTTTAGAAACTGTCTGCATAAGTTGAATATAAAACTCAAAAGCAACATCTGAAATATACTGGAACTAAAGTACTGACTCATGATCTATGAAACCTCTACTAAAGTTGTCTGAAAGGACTACTGGGACAGGCCACAAGTAGCCAGAACTAGAAATAAAAGCTGAAATGAAACACAATAACTCAAGAGCCGCTGACTGGGAAGAGGCCTTACTAATTAGTTGGAAGTTGTCTAGTCCTCAACGAAGCGTCTGCTGAGGAGCTCTGTCACCTATGTCTACATCATAAAATGATGCAGGTCCGAAGGATGTTAGTACGTGGAATGTACGATATGTAAGATGGCTAAAACATTTAAATCAGAATATCATAACATATCATGGAAGACATAATCATCATCATAAATGAGTTAGCAATAATCATAAGTCTGGTATGCTGAAAATAACATGCTGAAAATTTATAAGTAAAACTTAGTTTTCTTAGCTTGGGGAGTTTCTTTAACCGACAATCACCACTACGAGCTTCGTGGTGATACAACGTCTTGCCCACGCTGTCAGAGTCGTCCTGTACTTTGCCGGGGTAAGGAACAAATAACTAGGGGAGTGGATCCATCCCAAAACTGGGTCATCTCAGTGGCTAAAGAGGAAGGTACTATAGTACAATCCTATTCTATACTGGCTACATAGTTTGTGAGTTTGAGTAATTTATTCTACTCTCACTCGTATCGGTGCTCAATACTACTCCCAAAATACTTTATATAGCTCATACTCATATGATCATACATTCTTGAAAACTGGCTTTCTTGGAGACTTAGCCCAACTTACTACTTAGTTTTCTCAGCCGAAATATTTAACTTTATTGTAACTACTATCTTTATGTACTTTTAATCATGCTAGATTATTCAACTAAAATGCCAAGAAAATCTTCAAAAAAAATTATTCTTTAATATATAATATACTCAGTTAAAATGTAAGAATGATTCAAGAAAGAAATTTTTTAACTAGTCTCGAGCTATTAAGTTGTATGGGTGTTCATGAAACCCACGTGAATTCACAGGAAATCATTTATAACTTTAAAATCTTGGAATCAATACTTTCATAACAATTAAATGATCAAGAGTTGTCATCATTCCATCAAGTATCTATGCATACGTAGGAAAATTTACTAATCTTTATAAGGTTTTCATGAAATTAATCTAAACCAAGACTTGAGACTTCTCGAATGAAAACTAGGTGATACTTTTCTAAAATATTCTAAAAATAATAATTTTAGAGTGGTCTTACATACCTCGAAAGAAATTCTTGAAGAATTTGAAGAATCCTTAAGCCTTACTACCGAATCTTGAATTCTTGAGCGTAAGTTTCTTGAGAGGGCTTGCTTACTTGAACATATGAATGAAAAATAATACGTTTTTTTTAACTCAATTCGTATTAAAAACTGACTTAGTTTAGGATATGGGGTGTGGAAAAAGTCACAATTACCCCTCCCCTTTAAAACGAAATCTGCCCAGTTCTTACACTAGTGTGCGACGCGCACTAGTGCTTTTCAGCACTTTTTCGTAAATTTTCACGTTTCGTCAAATTTCGGAGAAAAATCAAAGTGTGGTTCCGCGACCACTCCGCGTCGCAGAAGGGGCGCGGAAATCCTACTATTTTAAGCTCACTTGGACAAAATTAATTTGCATTTTTTTGAGTTTTTGCAGAGTCGAAACTATTTTTTGACTCGATTTTTTTGCACTGATCGCAAATTCGGTCTCGAATTTGTAATCCGAGCAAGGGAAGACACATTACACGTAAGGTCAAATTCTAGGAGAATTTTCATCATTTCACGGGATGTTACAACTTTTTAATAGTTTGTCACTTGGCTTAACCACATTGAAACTTTTCTCCTTTGTTATATATAGAGATTTTAGGATTCTTCATTATTAATTCTACTAATACCTCTTACCATAAATAGCTTTCTCTTACCATATGTTTTTTACGATTCCTTAATTTTTAAAATATATTTTTCTCTTGCTATATATTTTAGGATTCTTTAATTATTAATTCTTGTAATGTCTCTCACCTTATATTTTCTTCTCCTCATATATTTGAGACTTCTTAATTTTTAAAAATATATTTTTTATCATATATTTTAGAACTCCTTAATTTCAAAAATTTAAATATAATCAAATAATAATTTGAGGAAAATAATAAAGGATGATTTTTTTTAATTATAAAGTCTTTTCATGAAGAGTAAAAAATTCAATTAATATTTCTAAGGACCTTCATATTTTTAAAGTAATATTAATTTAGTATATGTGTACTGCATGCGTATATGCATCTATTAATATATATATATATATATATATACTACCTCTACTTTAACATTTTTTTCCTCTCACAAAAGAATAAATTATTAAAAATACTTTTGTCATTAATAAGACTCAAAAAATTCACTGTATAAAAATATTTTCAAGTCTTTTTTTTTTTGCTTTTGGTCAATACTCATGCGATAAAGTTGATTTTAATTTTCTTTTAGATAACATTTTTTTATTAACATATTTTCTATATAGTATAAAAATAATATAACTCTTTAGATGACAATTTCTTATCGACAAACATAACATAAAATTTTAATTGTTACTGATTTATAACTTTTTTTTTCTTAATATAGGCAAATTATAGACTATTTTAATATATTATTTATATTTTTACTCTAACAATATAAATTTACAATGGATAGTGCAAAAACTAAAAAATGAATGATACGGTTAAATATATTTAAGTATTATTATTTCTGAAAGTCTAATATTAGGAATAAAATTTTTTCAAAGAATTGTCGGGTTCAACTTCTATTAGTAGGTTTGTTATTACTAAAACAATAAATTGATATCGGATGTTGCTTACTCTCTCCAAGTATGAGTGTTATTTCAAACGACTGCCCTTCCTTCTTTGTGTAGTACTTTTTTACGACCTTTGAATTAAAAAGGTGAAATTAATTTGTTAAGAGAAAATTCAAGTATATATAGTTATTTAAAAATTAAATAATTACTTGTAGTAAAGTAGATATTTGAATAATAAATACCATTACTCAAAATTTGATGTAAAAAATGAATGCATTACTTACCATCAAATCATCAATTGTCCGCATCAACTCTTTTTCTATTTTTTTTTAAAAGGCAGAGTTCAAGAATTATATGTAAAATACTACGAAATAACAGTATAATTCTATTCAACTTTTCATTTATTTATTTTTGGAGAACCTAGATATAGATTATATCACTAATAAGAACTCATGTAAATTAAGATTTTCTTTAACAGTTGCAGGGTTTCTTGATTCAAATAAGGAAGAAGTAGAATATCAAATAAGGAAGATTTAGGAGTTTTTCCATGAAATCCTTATTTTATCACTTTGTTGTATATATTAGAAGTCAATATTATAAATATAAATAAATAATAATTTTAAAAAAATTAGTGATATATTATAGAAGATTGTTTCTAAGGATTTTCACACTTCTAATCTATATTATATTAAAAGTGTGAAGGTCCTTGTATTTATCTATTTGGATCTTTTATTTTCTAATAACGTGATTTTAGTTTAATTTGCAGCATTCATGGCATAATTCATAAACTCTATCTTTTCGAAAAAAATAAAAAAAGAGTTGACGATGACAATTGATAATTTGTCTTGTTGGTGAGTAATGCACTCATTTTTTATATCAAATTTGAATTAATGATATTCATTTTTCAAATATCTACCTTACTACAAGTAATTATTTATTTTTTAAATAACTATACATACTTCAATTTTCTCTTAACAAATTGATTTCATGTTTCTAATTCAAATGTCGTAAAAAAGTATCACACAAAGAAAGGGAAGACATTCGTTTGAAGTAGCACTCATGCTTGGAGAGACTAAGCAATATCCAATATCAATTTATTATTTTTAGTACGAATAAACTTACAAATAGAACCTGACAATTCTGTGGAAAAATATTAAGTTAAATTTTAACTCTCAGATACAGTAGGATGAATCACTTCGGAATTTTTTTCTTTATTATTTGAATAATGTAACAACCCGTTAGGTCTTTTTGAGTACTAGAGATTTTTATTCCGTAAAATATTTATCTCGTAAATTTTAAGGGAACTTTTTGGACTAGTAAATAATTTTCATTATTTAGTTAACTAATAATTTTAGATAATTATAGCATAGGGTGTCACGTTCCGACACATATATATTATAGGTCATATGTCACGTTCTGACACATATATATTATAGGATCGGGTGTCACATTTCGACACATATATTATAGCATCGGGTACCACGTCCCGGCATGATAATAATAAAGGAAAATATGTTAAAATAATTTAATATACTCAATCTCAAATAACACATATCCCAAAAAAAGTATGGTGTGGAGGCCTGAGTCCTCATGTTTGTTTTTTATATTGTTATCTGATTACGTACTTGTTTTATGATGTTGTCACTTGTACTTATTGCTTGCCACCTGTTAAGTGTTATAGTTGATTCCCTGATATTACTTATTCATATTAATTTCTATTTGGAGTGGGCCAATGATACCTACTCAGTACATATGGCTCGTACTGACTCCTACTCGTGTTTTTCTTTGTTTGCTTTTATTGAGTGCAGAGAATATTCTATCAACTTTGACTCGTCCTCAGAACTACTCAGTCTTCGGTATACCAGATTTCAGGGTGAGCTAACTTTCTAGCTCGTATTGGATTTCAGTAGTTATGACATGGTGTCCTTAGCTTTTGGACATAAACTATTTTATTGATCTATTCTGGTGTTGCTACTATTAGACTTAGTACTTGAATTAGATGTCATTGATGTGATGACTTTCAGGTTTTGGAAAATAATGGGTAATAGTAATTATAGGTTTTGTTATACTTGCTTTTATAAGTTGAACTTCCGCGTTAATATTATATTTTATAAGTGAAATTTTAGTATGGATTGGGGTGTATATGTTGGTTCGCCCACCTGGGAGGGAAAGTGTGGGTGCCACTCACGGTCCATGTTGGGTCGTGACAATTTATTTTAGTATGGATTGGGGTGTATATGTAGGTTCGCCCACCTAGGAGGGAAAGTGTGGGTGTCACTCACGGTCCATGTTGGGTCATGACAAACTTGGTATCAGAGCTCTAGGGTCAGTGATCTCATCACACAAGGACAAGTCTAGTAGAGTCTCGCGGAACAGTATGGAGATGCCTTTACTTTTCTACGAGAGGCTACAGGACCTTAGGAAAACTCACTTATTTGTTTCTTTCGTGCTATTACTTGAATCCAATTGGTATCTAAGTGATACCAATTGGTATCTAGGTGATACTAATTGGTATCCGGGTAATACTAATTGGTATCTGATCTTCTTCACTCTCCCTCACAATGGTTAACACTAGAGCAACATACAGTTGTTGTAGTTCCTCATATGGATGCATCCTTGGAGATAGACATATTAGCTTGATTGAATATAAGCCTTGATTGCTAGTGGTCAACACGATCTCTTCGCTAATTTCTTATAGTTGAAACTCTCGATCTTTAAGGATATTAAATCTGAGGATGCTTATGATTTTCTTGTCGATTGTAATGGTAAAGTATTTAGAAAATAAAGAGACTTCATCAGGCTTGAGAGGAGACAACTAGCATGCTTAAGTTATCGATTCATAATAATAAGCTCTTATTTATATGAATCGTGTATTTGAGCTAGAGTCAGGTATGATATACTTTCAGACTCACTTCTCCAAATCATTCGTCAGATGTTATCCTTGAGAAGATAGTTAAGTTATAGCTATGATACTTAGTGGTATTTGATTCCCCCAAGAGAAAGTGATTGAAGGCTTCTGTAAACCATAAGTGATAGAATAATTCTTGAGTTAGAAAGATATAAAAACCATGAAGAGTGGGAATAGTAGATGATTAAAGTAGGTAGTTAGAGTCATGTGCTGATAAGCTAAGAAATGAGGTGATAAGTTAAGTCTCTTTTGAGTTATGGTTAAAAATTAGAAAGTGTCATCTAGCTTTCATGATTAAAGGTAGATGAAGAGTTGTTAGTTAGTATGACATGAAGTACACTCAAATAAGAATGGAGTCGATGTTGACATGTCATTTTGTTAGTAAAGATCCAATACAGGTGTTGAATAGAAAAGCAGATGGCATAAAGTGGCAGATCTAAACTAAGCTCATGATTTTGAAATAAGAGTTACATGAGATTTATAGAATTATGAACTTAGTTAGGTAAAGAGGTATAATGGATAAGATAGATACTACTTAACTTATGAAAAGGAGCGTGATGATAGATTATACTTAGATATACTGTGAGATAATTGATTTCTTATCATGAGATTCAGTGGTTCAATATTTCTTGATTTTATCTAGTAGTTTAGAGTTAGCATAATATGTAAAAAGTATGGATGTACATATTTAGTACTAAATTCTAAGCTTGAACTTTAGGTGAGCGTTATAAAAAGAGGGATAGCATGACGAAAGTGATACTATTAGTTGGAGACTTGCTCTAGTAGGATTAACATAACATAAGCGAAAAATTAAGATGTTGACCTGAAAGAAGTGTGATGCTACGAATATGGTGAATGTGACCCTTCAATGAAAATACTGAATTGAGGCTAATTCATTAGATAAGAAAATGGACTAAGATGTATATCTAGGATAGTATATAATTATGTGAGACTTTAAGTTTATGATTTATTTTGGGTACTATTTTCTTAGTAAGTATGATGCGTTCTAGTGATGGATCTTTGGTACGACTAATGGGTAGGTGGTAAAGTGTATCTCAAGAATTTTAAATGAGAATTGATGATTTCATAATAAGCTCTAATGGAGTGGATCAATATTAAAATTATAAGTTTATGGATAAATAGAGTCTCAACGAGTAACTTGGGATAAGGCAATGGAGGATTTTAGTAGGAGAGTATATATAAACTTAGGTTAGTCCTTTGGATTCTAATAGTATAACTGGGGGTTTAGAGTATCATGTTGATGATAAGATTGCCTTCAAGATGATGACAATAGCTATTGAGCATAATGATAATAAGAATTCGTGATGATTATGAGCAGGATGTAATCATATGATAAAGATTTTAGATCAAATGAATTTGGTGTGGTGATAATGACTTGTGGATATCTAAAGTTATGAATTACTACTATCTGATGAGTAAAGTAATCGTATGAAGAGATATAGAATGTGTTAAGACACTGCTCAAATAAAATTAAAAAGAGCTAGAGTTAAAAAAAAATGAATATAATTAGTGAGTTGTGGGTTAGCCTTTAGAAAGATACAAGAATAAAGACATTCACTCTGATGGTAAAGGTCAAAGATGTATCTTCTGAGAGAGTGGAGAATCGAATTCAGAGACACGTAGTCCATCTATTTTGCTTTGGTTATGGTGACAATGTTACATATCATTGATATGAGTTAGAAAGCTATTGGATACTATTTGAAAAAAGAATCTATATATGCACGACTTGAATATGGTGATAAGCTCTTTTTGTGATTTTGAGTATGGTAACTAGTACATTGAAATTTCTTATAAAGGATATGGTAAAGTCGATAAAGAGGCGATCAATAATAAGTTAAGATACATGAATTCATAAAGATCTTCATGATATGAGTTAATGTTGGCAAATAGGGAGAATTGGAGTTAGAATTCAAGTTCTTCATAGTGAGAGGTTCATGGTAGTATGTTTTGTCAAGGTATGAATTGGTAAGGTATGAAGTGATCGGATTGTATTGGATGTTGAACATTTGAAAGGACTTATGCATAATTTGGATTGTAAAGTTAGTTACTTTTAACTATTAAAGGACCTAAAGAAGGGTTTTACTTAAAGTTTTCGTTTAGACTTTGAAAAAAAATTATCATGGGTTCTTGGTTAAAGGATATGATTGGTGGACAAATTAGTTAAAGGAATGAAAATCAGTTATATTGAACAGTTTAAGGCATTTGAGATTGACGTTACGAAGGAAATCTAAGAAAGGTGAAGGAATACGACATCTCGTGTAGATCTTTCATTCGAAGTTGAAGGTGATATGAATTTTCACCTTTGTGTTCAAATATGATCATATCATGTGATCAACTAAGTTGGCACAAACTTAATAGAGGTTTATCCATAACTTTTACAAAAAATGAAGTTAAGTAAAGCGACAAATAGTAATGCGAGGTAGATGTTACATTTATTTTAATTTGGAATATGCGAGGTAGATGTTACATTTATTTTAATTTGGAATATGCGAATTATGGTAGATAACTTATGGGGGAACTATGGTATGGATCTAAGTTCTATATGATTATTAAGGATTTTGAGGCAATTGAAACTACCCTATTGTTGAGACTACACATACAATTGTGATGCTCTTTTGGTAAAGTAAGGTGCTTTTGCTGACTCAATCAATCTAGATATGATGGGATAGATGTTGCTTTAGAGCAATTAAGGTTTTTCAGTAATTCTACAAGTGTCATATTGATCATAAAAATTTAGAGAAGAGCTACCATGAATACTTATAGTTATCCCGCAGTATTAAGATTCATTTCATTATTGAGGTCATGTTCTGACTATATATATGATTAAATGTGGGGCATGTTGAGTCTAGCTCTATCGCTCTTAAGGGTTATTTGCAATCACCTTTATTGATATATTATTTTGATAGTGTTGTTAAGAGTTCTATATGTTTGAATTTATACCTTGCTAAGTGGCTGTTTGATCATTTCCTTCGTTGAGTTTAGAAAAATTCAATTTTCTATAATGACTATCAAGCATCTAATGATCACATTTTATAACTTAAGCTAGTGAGAAGTGTTAATTGTAAGAATGAAATCTTGACAATATTTGTGATGATTTTGCATTATGAGTGAGGGGTGGTTGATTCAGGTTCATTTCTGATTGTAGTCGATATTCTTGGTTCAAAATTTTATCGTGATTATTTGAGAAAAGATTTGTCCAAATGGTTGTGTTACGATCGAGTGAGGTTTGGTTCTTTGGGTTCATGAATTAGTAGGTGACTTGCAAATTGTTTTTGATTGCAAATCTGCCAAAATTTGATCCAAAAGTTCAGTTCTTAGTAATTGATCTTGATGTATGATTTTAAGGGGGAGCAAAAATGGAGAGATGTACACCGACTTTAGAAGATCATAATTCAGGCTTTTATTAACGTAGATTATTCTTCCTTCTCCTTCTTTTGAACATTCGAACGATGGGTAAATTGGTATCTAATATAACAACTCATTAGGTCGTTTTGAGTACTAGAGATTTTTATTCCATAAAATATTTATCTCGTAAATTTTAAGGGGACTTTTTGGACTAGTAAATATTTTTCATTATTTAGTTAGCGAATAATTTTAGATAATTTGTTTAGTTGGTGAATTAAAATAATAATTTGGTTAATATCCTATACTATTTATTTCATTTTTTTTTTAAAATAGGTTAATAGGATTTATTACTTTTAATATATTTTTATTTTTTTAAAAAAAAAAAGAGAGAAAATAAATAGTAGAAGGGGCTGCTGTGCAGCCCTAAGAAAATATTAAACGGAGAGCTAAAGAAAGGAGCGCCACACACAAAGTCAGCTAAGAACTATTCAGGTAAATCATTTTCTTTTCTTTTTAACTTCTTGGTATATGTGTAAATGGTGACTTAGTGATATGGGTCATATATGCATATTATATTATTATAAGGGTGAATTATATAAGTAGTAAATTGTTGGTGAGAAGTAATGTAGTGGTGCATTGGTATTGTTGCAGCTTGTGTGGTAAGAATTAATTATTAGATAATCATTAGATAATGAGGGAAAAGTAAATGGACAGAGGATAGCAAGCATGGTTGGGTTTTGGATTTTTCTTTGTTGTTTTGTTTGCTTTTCTTTTTCAGTTCGTAGATAGAGTATAGATAGTGCATTGAGTAGTATATTTTTTTTATTCTCTTTATCATATTATAATTTAATTTTTGAGAATTAGTATAGATGATTAAATATTAGGTGTGTGGCATTATGTGAATACCATTAGATTTATGTTAATTGGAAGAACTAAGACTTGACCCTAAACTTGAAGTTTAAGAAATTGATTATAGCAATATAGTTGTCTATGGAATTGTTTATTTATGAATATTATATATTTGATAGATTCAAAACTTTTAGAGGTATTGAAGAAAGGGAAAGCAGTGGTGAACTAGTTTGCTTGACTTTGGTTCCTTGATTCTTCTGTTGAGGTAGGTTATAGTTTGTTCTATCTAATAGAGAGACTCTTAATAGCGAGAAGTTTAAGAAATTGATTATAGCAATATAGTTGTCTATGGACTTGTTTATTTATGAATATTATATATTTGATAGATTCAAAGCGTTTGGGAGTATTGAAGAAAGGGAAAGCAGTGGTGAACTAGCTTGCTTGACTTTGGTTCCTTGATTCTTCTGTTGAGGTAGGTCATGGTTTGTTGTATCTAATAGAGAGACTCTTAATAGCGATTGATAGTCATTGAGTAAAGTTGTGATATTTATAGTGTACTTAATTGTTGTAGTTTGGTTGACGCATTTATTGTTGTTATTGGTCTGCAATTCCAAGACCATGAAACCCATAATCTTGAACTTGATCTCTTAAAGTGATGCCTTGAATAAAGAAGGCTTGATGAAACATTGATAATGAAGTGAGAAGTAATGATAAAGAATAATGAATTATATATACTGGATCGGGGATCATGATGAAACATTGATTATGAAGTGAGAAGTAATGATAAAGAATAATGAATTATATATACTGGATCGGGTGTCACGTTCCTACACATATATTATAGAATCAGATGTCACGTTTCGACACATATATTATAGGATCGGGTGTCACATTTCGACGCATATATTATAGGATTGGGTGTCAAGTTCCGACACATATATATTATAGGACTGAGTGTCACATTCCGACACATATATATTATAGGATCGGGTGTTACGTTCCGACACATATATTATAGCATCGGGTGCCACGTCTCAGCACGATAATAATAAAGGAAAACATTTTAAAATAATTTAATGTACTTAACCTCAAATAACACATCTCTCAAAAGAAGTATGGTGTAGAGGCCTGAGTCCTCATGTTTGTTTTTGATATTGTTATCTGATTACGTACTTGTTTTATGATGTTGTCACTTGTACTTGTTGCTTGTTGCTTGCCACTTGTTAAGTGTTATAGTTGATTCCATGATATTACTTATTCATATTAATTTCTATTTGGAGTCCGCTGATGATACCTACTCAGTACATATGGCTCGTACTGATTCCTACTTGTATTTTTCTTTGTTTGCTTTTATTGAGTGCAGAGAATATTCTATCAACTTTGACTCGTCCTCAGCTCTAATCAGTCTTTGGTATACCAGATTTCAGGGTGAGCTAACTTTCTAACTCGTATTGGATTCCATTAGTTATGACATAGTGTCCTTAGCTTTTGGACATAAACTATTTTATTAATCTATTCTGGTGTTGCTACTCTTAGACTTAGTACTTGAATTAGATTTTCTTGATGTGATGACTTTCAGGTTTTGGGAAATGCTAGGTAATAGTAATTATAGGTTTTGTTATACTTGCTTTTATAAGTTGAACTTCCGCGTTAATATTATATTTTATAAGTGAACTCTTAGTATGGATTGGGGTGTATATGTTGGTTCGCCCACCTAGGAGGGAAAGTGTGGGTGCCACTCACGGTCCAAGTTGGGTCGTGACAAATAACAACTTATTAATTCAAAGTACTTGTTAGGACCCGTACAACTGTGTTTTAGTAACATGACTATCAGATGTGGTCACTGGTGTCACCTTTAGGGTGTTTTGCATCTAAGTGTGTTTTTTTTAAGCAAATACGCGCAAGGTTGTTTGTATACACTTGCTGCCCGGGGGTTGTTCTCAAACAGATGGTCAAGCAGAACGCACTATTCATACATTGGAAGATATGT